>VMDO01009684.1:0-75795 GCA_007922755.1 Pedetes capensis
CCTTCAACTCTCGCTCTGGTTTAGGATTCGGATTTTATTTCCTCAGGGGCCTCTGGCCTACTCTCTTCTGCCTTTTGCACCTCTCCCTGCGAGCTTTGCACAGCTTGCCAGGGGCTGTTTACCGGTGTGGGCTTTGCTCTGCTCCCTCCCTGCTGCTCTTCCAATTTGCACACTCCCTGAGCCCTTCGTTTGGTTCACAGTGCACTGGGGCCTCTGGAACACAGTGGGGGCTTGAGGAATTCAGATGAAGCCTTTTCCTGGACCTCAAGCTGGCCCGCACTCCTACCCGATCACTCCCTGATGTCTGCTCATGGCCCCCAGTGGATCATTTTCTGTCTCTGCCCACAGTTACTCCAAGATCAGATTGAAAACCAATTTTTTAGTTTTGACAGTACTTGGGGGCAGAACCCAGGACCACGCACATGCCTTGCCAGTGCTCTACCACTGAGTTGCTCCCCAGCCCATTTTTTTTTTTTAAATTGAGACAGGTTCTCGCTAAGTTATGCAGGCTGCCTCTGGCCTCGAACCTGTGATCCTCCTGCCTCCACCTCCAGAGTCTCTGGGATGACAGGCATGCTCCACTGTGCCCAGTAAAACTATTGTGTTTTTAAACTTGGAGTTACATTTAAATTGATAACAGTTGCAAAAATACATATCATACAAGGAGCTCTCATGTACCTTTTATCCAAATTTGCTAGATATAGTTTTTTTTTTTCTGAACCTTGTAAAGATGAAGTTGATGTGTCATGGTCCTTTACCCTAAAATATTCAATATATATTTCTTAAGAATGAATATTAACACTTATGTGATCACAGCACAGTTATCAATATCTTTAATGCACAGTAATACAATATTTCCATCTTATCAACTGTGCGTATTCTAATTTTGTCCCTTAATCTAATAAATATCCTTTATAGCAAGGGTTGGGCTGGGATTTAGCTCAGTTGGTAGAGTGTTGTGCTGCAGTCTCTGAGGTCCCAAGTTCAATTCCCAGCACTGCAAAAATGGGAGAAGGGCCTAGCAATCCACTCCCAAGGCAATCCCGAAACAGTCAGCCATTGAAAACCCTATGAGGGTTGCTATGAGTCGGATACCGAGACGATGGCACCTAACAACAACAACAACAACATAACAAGGGTCTTCCCTTCTTACTTCGTTGTGCAGGATCCAGTTTAGTTGTCACATCAAGATTCTTTGGATCCCTTCATTTGGAACATTTCCACAGCATTTCTTTTTCTTTTTATTTAATGATGTTGATATTTTTCCAGAATTTAGTTCTTCTTCCCTCCCCTTTAAAAAAAATTAGAGCATCCTTCACTTGGTGCTCATCTGATGTATTTTTATAATCATACTGGAACACTGCATAGAAGACACTGCTTCCTCTCTGTGTCCCTCTTGGGTGGCAAATTTAAAGTCAAATGTCTTCTCATGGCTCAAGTGACTTTTGTTTCTTTCTGTTCTCGGGGGACTGTTCAAATGCAGGAACATCAGGAAGTGCTCTTTCAAAGTAGGCTCTGAAAAAAACGTTCCTCCTCAGCTGAGGTGGAAACCTTAACGAGCCTCCTGGCTTCTAGCAGGAAGGCTCGCTTCAGCCCTGAGTGATGTTGGCGGTTCCCACGCTTCTCAGATCCATTTTCTCCATCCTGACAGCCAGGGCCGAGCTATAAAGGCCTCCCCAAGGAGCAGCTGGGGCTGGGAACGATTGACCTTTTCCCTCCCTGGTGGTTTTGCTCTATGGTTGCAAACATTCCAACACGTGTCGGGCCAGGGCACATGGAGGGCTCTGTCGCCTTTGGGCCACCTCTCTGCATTTGGAGCGCTGCTAGAATGCTCATGCCCCGAGAGGGTGCTAGTGACTATTGGTGATGGATGACCCAATAGCTAGGTGTCACTGGGGAGGGCTCCTGAAGAATGGACCGCAGTGGGCACACAACTCCCGGGGTTGATAGCAACCTTTCTAAGTAAGTGTCCTTTTCTGCATGGTCCTCGCAGGTTCCAGAAAGGAAAAAAAGACTCATTGTTTTTGGTGCTTTGAAGTGTCTACTGAGAAAGCCGCTGAGGAGGTGGACAGAGAAATAGCATTCGGATCGTGGCTTCCCATCTGTGTTGACTTCTGAATCGTGCGAGATTTGAATGACTCCTGATCCTCTTCTGTGATCCACCTTTGTAGCCACGAGAGAGCAGATACCCGTGTGCCCCAGGTGCAGGGGTGCACACAGGCGGTGCCTCCAAAGTGCGTCGTCCTCGCCCAGTTCCTGGCTGCCTTTCTTGTCTACCAGCATTGAGACAGGGAAGGGCTTAACTTCCGGCAGAGTGCCGGAAATGCCGCCATGACCCAGGCATTAAGAAAGGGACGGCCTTAACTTCCGGTGGCAGAGTGCCGGAAGTGCCGCTCTGACTCAGGCATTAAGACAGGGAAACCTTAACTTCCGGCAGCGGGCCAGAAGTTAAGGCGGTACTTCCGGCAGTAGTCCGGAAGTACCGCCATGACCTAGGCTCATGTGGGTGTGGGCAACTATGAATGCGAACTTCCCTGGCTTTCCAGACCACTTTGCGCTTTTGGCATTGTTTTAAGTCTGCCTCGGCTTTGTTTTTGTCAGGCATGGTAAGCCAGGCAGCTACAGAAAATTGACTCACCCACAGTGGTAGTTTCCTCTGAGTAGCTGTGCAGGGCCTTGTGCGCAGCACCAGGGTTGGGAAGACGCAGCAGAAGGGGGTGGCCAAGAGCCTTTACTTCCGCAGGAAGAAAAGGTGAGGTGAGGTATGTGGGCTTAGGAGTGGCCTATCTGGATAATGTCAGTGGGCGCTGGGGTGCAGAGGCTGACCCTGGTTGTCTGGGACGGGGTCCTACAGTGACTGCTGTAAGTGATTAGCGGCCCAGGAAGGGGGAAGCTCGTAAGGAGGTGGTTGGAGGCGTGGCTGCAGGGTGTGGATTGGTTAGTAGTTTGCAGATGGGTTTGGGTAAGTTATTGACCAGCTGTAGGAATTAGCGAGCACTTGGAGGGGGGTCCCGTCATGGTCAGCAGAGCCCTAATGTCCAAGCATCAGAAGACCGACAAGAAATGACTCGGTTAACAAAGGCACTTTCCATTCTTGGAAAGGAGGAAAATGTGGCTCTGCAGATCCCCTGGCGGGGCTGCGCTGTGCTCCCTCCAGGTCAGGGTCTTCCAGAATGCCTCTCTGCTACAAAGCAGGCTGCCCGGGCGGCCACAGAGCCGCTGGGTTTCCATCAGAAGGGAGGAGAGTCGGACAGCCTGTCCTCTCTCTGTCCTTTGCTTGGCGGTCACCCAGGGTGGGCAGAAGGGGCCAGCCTGGGGAGGGCTAGGGCTGGTCAGGGCAAGGATGGACTCTTTGGGAAGATGGTGGGGTGCTGGCTTGGCTCCCCACCCTGCTACTGAGGGGCCGAATCCAGGGCCTCACACATACTTTGCAAGTGTGCTACCACCGAGCTGCACCACCAAGCCCCTTTTTGATTTTTTAAAATTGAGACACGGTATCGTTAAGCTACGCAGGCTGCCTCTGGCTTTGAACCTCTGATCTTCCTGCCTGCCTCCACTTCCCAAGTTGACACCACCACCACAGAATGTCCAGTGTGCCTTCCTTCTTCTCTTCCTTTTTTCCTTTCCAGTCTCCCTCCCTTACCTATTGTTGGGCACTCACTGTGCTTTAAGTCCTGGGGACAAATGAATGAACCAGAAGAGGCTCAGTGTTTGCCTGTGTGGATTCTGTGGCCTACCACAGGGTTCTCCAGCCTCAGTGCTGTCAACATTGTGGGCTGGATGCTTCTGCGTGGAGGGGGACTATGCTGTGTATTAAGATGTGATTCGTGGTGTCTCTGATATCTGCTTACTTGACCTCCTGGCAACCACCTCCTCTAGGTTTTGACAACAAGAAAGTGTCTCTAGACGTTGCCCCTGGGTGTGACCACCACCCTGGCTGAGAACCACTGAGCAGTGGTGAGGGAGACGGACATCTGAATGTTTGCCTGATCTTCAGCTTGCGGAGATGGTCTCAGGGCCCATTCAGAGTCTGCTCAGGGCTCTTCTGGTCCCTGAGTCTGGGATGGGGGGATTTGCGGTGGGTGTACATACCATCTTGACCACAGGCAACCACATGAAACCCCCGTCAAGAGATGACCCATCTTCTCATCATGGAATCAGCGTGGATGGCTTGAGTGGTGCCCTCTGGCAATAGTCTGTGGAGGTGTCTTTGAGTACAATAAAGAACACAGCCTACCCTGTTACTCCCTTTCGGCCTTTGCTTCCCCTAGAAATAACTGCACAATAGGAGTGAGCTTGTCCAGTGGCAGATCTCCAGCCTCAAGTGTTTCTACTGTCCTGGCCAATCTCCAATTCTCCAGCTGCCACTGTGGCTCCTTTAAGGGGAGGCAAAGAAAAGGGTCTAAGTGGGTTTCATTCTGTTGGATCCAGGAGCCCCGGCTCAGCCTTTGCCAATCATTTGGCTGTATCTGACCTGTTTTATTTTATCTTATATTTTATTTTATTTTGTTTATTGTATTTTATTATTTAGAGACAGGGTCCCACTGTGTAGCTCAGCCTGGCCTGGAACATGCTGCCATGCCCGGCCTGCATCTGACGTTGGTGAAGGCAGGTATAATCTGCTGCCTTGATCCCACAGAAGGGTGCTGTCTGACTCCAGGTTTATTATTGACTTCTTGTCAACACCCCTGCCCCTCCTGCCCAGCCCAGCGAAGTCCTTTCTCTCAGCTCATTTCCAAAGTGCCAGTGGCCAATCAATGGTGTTCCTGCTGTTTGTCTCATCTGGGAATTCGGACAGGGTGGTTGTGTCCTCATGGGCACATAGGCTCGCGAGCTCCCTCCTTGGTCAATGAACACTTGTTGGAAGTGCTCCAAGATGTTGCTGGAAAGGATTTTACCTTGATCCTCTCACTGTTGAAAATGCCATGCCTTCTTCAAGCTCCTCAGATAACCCAGGGGTGATCACAAGCATTTCAGAAAACAAAACATCAGCATGGAAACTTCATACACAGTGAGACATTCACTGGCCATGCCTGTAACTGAAATCGCAGGACTGGGAACCCCCTGAAGTGAAGCCATCCTATTTTATGAGAACATATTCTTTCTTTAAAAGGAAAATTGCCCTGAATAGCAAAGCCAACAGCGGTGACAATGATGATGTTTACGATGACAACCATGGATGCCCATCGTCTCCATTTCTGAACGAATTTGGTCCCCAGTCACTCCGGCTCCAAGCCTTTGGATAATCTTCGCAGCATTCTTTTCTGCAGGTCTCGTGATCAACACATTTCCAAGATCTCTAGACTTTCCGTCTTTACTAGAGATGGGTGTTTCAATGGGTGTTTCCACGCTTTCTGTTCTCGCCATCCCCGTCCAGCCCCTCACGTGTCTTTCTCAAAGCTTAGCGACGGTTGTCTAAAGCTCTCCTTCCTCCCTTCAGGTTATCATCCATCTTCCAACTACTTCCTGGGCATCCCATCGTGTCAGTTGTCTGTCACTACGTAACAAATAGGCCCGGAATAGTGGCTCAGGAAATAGTGCATAATGTTACTCCATTTCCGAGGGTTGGGGATTTGGGAGCATCTTTGCTGGATGGTTCTGGCTCGGGGTGTCTGATGAAGTTTCAGTCAAGAAGTTGGCTGGAGCTGCGGTTGTCCAAAAGCTTGACCAGGTCTGGGGGACACGCTTAGGGAATAATGATGAGTAGAAACATCTCTACATGTTCAAAACAGGCACCGTTTCCCCCCTTCCAAATAGTTTCAGTCTGCAGTTGGTTGACCCTGCGGATGTGGATCCATGGATGTGGAGGCTGACTGTATCATGAACATAGTTGGCTATTTAAACATCAGCATGTGATCCCTCATGCTTTGCCTTCCCCATCGACCGCTCTTACACTTTGAGCTCAGAGAGCTTGGGAGGGGGTCGACTTCCCTGTCTTCCAGTCTTTCTTGTGGGCACAAGTGTCCCAGGCTGGTTTGCGTGGAGTTTACCAGCCAATTCCTCCTCTTGGGATGTGAGGCACTCATCAGTGCTGTTTGCCACATATTTCCCATTCTTCCTATGTGCCACATGGTGGCATTGTGCTTCCTGGTTCCCTGATACAGCTCAGGCTATTGATTACACATGGACCATGCCATCCCACACTGGACATTTCATTAGACAGTCTGAAGCCCTCCGGAGCCCTCTTTGCCTCTGCCACCGGTGGTCAGCACTACTTGAGATGGGCTTTGTTGAGTAAACCTGGATCTCTGGGCAGAGTCCCTTGCTGCTCTGCAAAGGACGTACCACGTGACTTTCAACCCACGGAGTTTTTGGAGCTGTTTATCATTGCGCCAGGAGAGCATGTCCTGACTGATACATAGTGTTGGCATTTTGGGAGCTTAATACTTACCACACCTTCCCTTACACAGAGGCAGTGTCTTTTCCTGGTTTATCATTTCATGCTCTTTGAGGAACTGTTCAGTGTTGACCCACTGGAAGGTCAGGATTTGTTTATTTCAAGGCTGGGAAGAGAGAAGTTGTAGCCTCATATTTTGGTCCGATATCTCAGAAGAACCTTGGCTTGCTTTGTGAAGTTAAGCTGTCCTGGCTTGGAAGTGGGTGCCCCGGCTTTGGCCAGGGCACTCCATGACAGGGAGTGAATAGAACTGATAAAAACCGCACCTCACTGAGTGCCAACCATGTGTCAGGCCCTACGTGTGCCTTCTCTGTAATTATTACTGCAGCTCTATAAAGTAGATGATATGCCATGCATTCTCAGATCTAAGCCATACCCTTTCAACCTGAAGGAGGGCTCTCGACCTCAAATCCAATATGCACACGACTCTAATCTGTACATGATTTTGTAGCTCTCTAAGGTGATTGAAAGGGTGTAGATTTGATTCAAGGATATTTGGCATTCTCACTTCTCATATGGCAAAGGGACAGAGGGGCTAAATAGCTTGCCTACATTCACTTCACTAGCGAAGGCAAAATGGAGTCCTGACTCTGGATTCAAAGTCTGTGCTCTATTTATTGCACCTAGCTAGTTCTCCTTTGTAGATTCCTAGGAAAGCGATGAGAAGGGCCCCTTTCCTTGGGGATGGATATTATTGTTGAGGATAGTAGCACCTTGACATTTTGGGTTGGGTTGGATGCCACGTGTTCATTCACTCATTCATCTATCCAGTCATTCATCAATCCATTCATCATTCATAAATCCACTTATAAATTAATTCTATAGACTTTATTGAGAATCTATCAGGTACTGGATTTGGGGGTTGGGATTTATATGTGAACTGGTTATGATTCATACCTTCAACCTCAATGGACTTACAACCTTGGAGGGAGGCATAGTTTGTTTTCTCTCTCTCTCTCTCTCTCTCTCTCTCTTTCTCTCTCTCTCCCTCTCTCTCCCTCTCTCCACACACACACACGTGCACACACAAACACATACACACCCAGTGTTACAGGGAGGTGTATGTAGACAAGGTGTGGAGTTTTAAGTGGGGAGTATTTTAGAGGGTTTTGTCTTCTATTTCTTTTTGAAAATCTTACACACACTGCTCCCCACCTCCACTAAATCCATAGCGTGAGGGTCAACGCCATCCTCACCAGCCATGCTCCTTCAGCTTCTGAAGGTCACAGTATCAGCAGCTTCTCCATTCCATCCGGTTCCCTGGCCGGTGCTCACCTGTTCCTGTCCTCCCTCCTCCCCCACACCGTCATCACTTCCCCCCAACTCTCACCAGGAAGGTTAATGGCCTCTCCTAGAATACCGTGAGACAGAAGCCTAGCTCTTTAGGGGCACAGGTAGATTTCCCCAAAGTTAGGCCTGTCACTTGCTCTTAATAGCCTGGGGTTGGCCGTAGAGCTATCCAGCAGGAAAAAACGAAGAGAGCTCTCTGATTCCGCGCTCCTAAGATGGCCAGGGTAATTTGAGCAGAAACAGCTTTTCAGCTCTGGGGAATAAAAAAAAAAAATGTAATTCTCGTGTATGAAGAGTGTGAACCCGAGTTGCCATGTTCACTTCTTGTTTTTAAGGCCCCGACAGGCCAAGTCACATATCTGGGTCAGAGGGTCTATTGATTACCTGTCAGGCCTGGAGGTGTGGGTGATCAATAACACTCACCTACAGGAAAGGTGGCCTTGAATGCAGAAACCCCGTCTTGTTGGCCATCTGTTTCTGCTGGTCTGTAAGTGCTTTGCAGGGAAGCAAAACTCTCAGCTAGAGCCGCAGATGCCCCAGATCCTGGCAGTGTCCTGGCAAGCCAAGGCTTTGGAAATGGCCCTTCTCTAAAAGAACAAAATGCACATCCTTTGCTTGGTCTCTTAACCCTTACACAGCCGTGGGGCAGGCAGGGAGGCAGGAAAAGCTGAAGCAAGGGCCCTGCGGCAGGAAGAGGCTCAAGGAATAGAAGAGAGGGAATGTGTCAGGAAGTCCCCATGACCCTGGCCTTGACCTTGACCTCGTATGCATGTTTAATCAGGTGCTTAGAGCAAAGAGCTTAAAAAGTCCTGCAAATCCCTGTGACTCACGAAGGGCCCTGGCTGGCTTATAAGTGCCCTGCTTCACCGTGTTTTTCCTGGAAGGAGGGACCACACAGTGCATGCTCACTTCTTACCATGTTTGTCGAGGGCTCTGGTCTGAGGTTCATGATAAGAATTGCTGCAGTGGCTTTTGGAGCCACCTGCCCAGTGTCCAGCACCCCTTCGCTCTCTCTCAGGGCCCCTGCCTTTGTTAATAGCCCCCCAGCTCCTTGGTCCCACTGTGGGAAGCAGGAAATATGCAGGGGAAATCAGCGTGTGGCAGTCCGTGGGTGTACACTGAGTCCAGAGGTGGGCATAGGACTTCCCTGGGCCTAGTCAGAGACGTCCCAGGGGCTACTGAGAGGGGAGGGCTTCTTACTTCTGCAGGATAAGAACAGTCTTCCTGTCTACTTCTTGGAAGAAGCACCTGGCAACCCACTCCCAAAAGACAATCAGCCACTGAAAACCCTGTGGATAGCAGAGAAGCAGTAACAATACCGTTTCACCTGTTGTATGTAGGGTCGCTATGAGTGGATGCCAACCCCACGGCACCTAACGACAACGACGACAACACCACCTTTCCACCCACCTGGGTAATGCAGCCCACCTGTTTGATGGAAAGTTGCTGCTGGTGGCTGTCTTTGGACCTCTAGGGAACCAGAGTTAGGGCTAAGTTAGGACTGTGGATGGCAGAGTTCAATCCCTGGAGACATTGTTGAGTTGATGCGTCAGTGTCCTACCTGAAAAGCCTGTTATAGGAAGTTATCAATGTCCACATCTTTTTTTTATTACTTTTTTATTAGTAATTCTTAATGTACAATTTGATGGGTCTCATTACGACACATACATGCATTTCATTGTGCATTCCTCACATTAATGCCCCTCTTACCCTCTGATAACCCTCCTCCTCAAACCCCTCCCTCCCCAATGGTCTCCTTTCTACTTGCTTAATGTCCACGTCTTAAAACCAGCTGGAACTTGGCCGCCATTTGCTTGAACAGTGGACCCCTCCTCTGCAGTTTTCCACACTTTTGTCTCATGGAGTCATTCCCTGGAATCCTGTTCAGATAATTAGTTTGACCTCTCTGGGAAGAAAGGGCTTCGGAAGCCAAGAAGAGCGTTAGCCTGTCTCTCAAGTAATCCTTGGACCTTCTGCCTGGGTGAGGGTCTTGGTGTCCCCTCCCTGGGAGGATCATGTGTGTCACCCGAGGTTGATGGCTTTACCTCAGGCGTCTGGGCAGTGCTGGAGTGTGTCTGCATGAAGATACCCAGCTTCCCCCCATGCCTTCTTCATACACGCCAGCAGGTGTTTCCATGGTGGACTGGCCCTTGGATGCTAGAGTCAGGGAGCCTGGCACTGAATGTGTGACCTTGGGCACTTGACGTCCCCTCTCAGAGCTTCTCCTCATTTATGATCTCCAGAAGGGGCCATGAGAAGCAAGTGAGAAAGCGCAGTGTCTGACCCAAGGCGAGTGCTTGACACAAGGTCATTTCCTTCCCAGGACTCTTCTAGCTTATAGTCATGACATTGAGAGAAAACGTCAACTGATGTTTTGGGGATCCCACACACACGGCACATGGGTCCCTCTGCCTCTTCTTCCTCTGCATGCACAGAGTTGGGGTCTCTCTGAGAAGCCCACCTTCACAAAATACCCGGGAATCTTTGCGAGTCACTTCTGAGTCTATTATTCGAGAGCACAAAGTGGTCCCAAGTGGCTACATGCTGGGGAATTGGAAGCAAAACTTAGAATGCCAAGTTCAGTTGTGTGGGAAACCATAAGATCCATGTGGCCCCCCCCTTAAAGACCAATGAGGATTTAATCTTGCAGCAGATATCGCTAATGATTGCTCAGGAGTTCAGTGCCATTGGTCGATTAGATTAACCAGTGTTTCCAGTGAACAGCCTTAGTAATTTCACAGTTGGTCCTGAAACCAGCATTTGCACTGTGCACAATACATTTGGTCGCATTAGAAGTTTTTCTCACATCAGCCCGATGGAGACAAGGCTCTTTCTCCACGTGGGTGGGACATACACCTATGTTGCTGCTGTTGTCAGGTGCTGTGGGGTTGGGTCTGGCTCACAGCACCCATATGTACAACAGAATAAAACACTCCCTGACGCTGTGCTAGGCACATGATCTTTTTATGTTTAAGTCCATTGTTGCAGCTACTGTATCAATCCATCTAGTTGAGGGTCTTCCTTTTTTTTAATTGAGCCGCCACACTTCCAAACACGATGTCCTCCTCCAAGGATTGGTTCCTCCTGACAGCATGTCCCAAATTCATAAGATCTTTGCTTCCAAGGAGCACTCTGATTGCACATCATCTAGGATGGATCTGATGGTTCTTTTGGCAGTCCATGGTATATTCAATATTCATTTCCAGTACTATAATTCAAATGCATCAATTTTTCTCTTGTTTCCCTTATTCAATGTCCAGCTTTCACAACCGAAAATATCATAGCATGAGTCAGGTACACCTTTGTGTTCAATGTGACATCTTTACTTTTCAACACTTTAAAAAGGTCTTTTGTGATAACTTTCCTCAATGCAATATGTCTTTTGATTTCTTGACTGCTTTTGCTATGGGTGTTAATTGTAGAACCAAGTAAAGCAAAATCTTGGACAACCTCAATCTCTTCTCCATTTATCATGAATTTGCCTACTGACCCAGTTGTAAGGATTTTTCCTTTGTTGATGTTGAGGCTCAATCCATACTGAAGGCTGTGTTCTTTGATCTTCATCAGTAAATGTTTCAAATCCTCTTCACTTTCAGCAAGCAGAGTTGTATCATCTGCATAAGGCAGGTTGTTAATGAGTCTTCCTCCAATCCTGATGCTGCGTTCCTCTTTGTAAAGCCCAGCTTCTCAGATTACTTGCTCAGCATAGTGATTGGAGAGGGGGTGAAAGGACACAGCCCTGATGCACACCTTTCTTA
Source organism: Pedetes capensis (assembly GCA_007922755.1). Taxonomy (NCBI): domain Eukaryota; kingdom Metazoa; phylum Chordata; class Mammalia; order Rodentia; family Pedetidae; genus Pedetes; species Pedetes capensis. The sequence continues at coordinate 11,446 of VMDO01009684.1, forward strand.
ACTTTGAGCCAAGCAGTGTTTCCTTGTTCTGTTCAAACAATTGCCTCCTGGTCTGTGTACAGGTTCCTCATGGGTATGATGAAGTGCTCTGGTGTTCTCATTCTTTGCAGTGTGACCCATACATTGTTGTGACTCACATGGTCAAATGCCTTTGCACGCCCTGTGTAAGCAGGGCAAAGACTGAGAAAGTCTGAGTGCACCGAGCTGGAGCCCCAGCCGGATCCCAGCTCACAGCCGGTGTGTGCCTTTGGGGTCCCAGAGCGCCCAGGGGTTCCTGCGGGTTCATTATCCTTGCCCCACTTCCCCCATCCCGGCTCTGTCACCATCACCTGCCTGCTGCCCAGACCCCTCCCTGCCCTGCTACAGTCCTTTCCTTTAGACCTGGGCTCCACCTTGTAGAAACGAGAACACTTTTACTAATTATAAAATCCTTATATGATTAAACTCAATTAACTTCAAACAACCCTTGGCATTTGCTTAATGTCCGCCCTTGCCCTGCTTGACCTGCTAAATGTTGCTGTCCTTTGGAATCTCCCCACACCAGCTGACCAGGGTGGTACCTGGTACTCTGAGAGCCCAGCAGGAAGTGATGGCCCCGGGCCTGGGGTCCTGGGTACGAGGCGAGGGAAGTCTGGGGAGACCCGTGGGGATGGGGCTGGGGAACCTGGAGCTCTGCTGGGGATCAGCCCATGGACTACTGATGGCAGCCCTGAGGGTGGCCGTCACTGGCGTCCACCAAGTGTGTTCCAGTTTTCCTTCGGATGTGGTGCCCGTAATGGGTGCCCTTAGGGGAGGGGTTTAGCTCCGTTGGTAGAGCTGTGCTCTGCGCTCTCTCAGGCCCTGGGCTTGATCTCCAGCACCGTAAAAATTCACACCTTTTCCCCATTTATCCAATTCGCTTCATTTTCTTTGGGGCAAGGGGCCTGGCCTGACCTGTGGGAACCTGAAGAGTCTGACCTCTGACCTGGAACTCCGGTCATGTGGGTAGATAGCGCCCTGCACCCAGACACTCGGGGGCCTCCCCTGGCCTCCCCGTGGTCTGTAGAGGCTCCTCTTTGAAGGACGGCCTTGCAGTGGAAGCTGGAGGTCAGCCCCTGATGTCCTGGCATGTTTTGTGGAGCCTTGAGGTCACCCATGGCCCTGAGGGCCACCCAGATGTTCGCTCGCCCCAGCCTCCATCCCTCCATCTCCTCTTGGGGTCTGGCTTTTTCTACAACCCGAGTTCCTGTGCCCTTAGGGCCACCTTGTTGACTGCATCTCCTGGCTCTGTGCCTTGGGTCTCCACTTACCAAGAAAGACCAGCAGGGTGATCTTATTCGTGGATTTGGCACTGCCTCCTAGATTCCAGTGATGGCCAGAGCCCCAAGTGTGCCCAGCCCCATCTTGGTCACCAATGGGGGAGCCATTTCAGGACGCCCCTCCTGTAGCCTGGCTGCGATTTTGTTTTTCCTTATGGGCGTGGGTGTCCGGTCCTTGACTCTGCGGGAACTACAGACTCAGCACATCAGACAGGCTCTGGTCTCTATGCACACGGCACTTTGCTGCAAGCTTTATGAAGACAGAGGTGCCTCATAAATATCATTGACTGATTCACTGGGAGAAAGGTGGTCTAGATATGCCTTCTGGAAATGTCCGGTAAACTCCATTATTCCTCTTTGCAGTCAATTGTCGTGGAATGGGCCTTTTGGCATTAATCCCAAAAGGGTAGTAAACAAAGAGGGCCGTATAATTTTATTGTCTTTGATCTTCCATCAAAGCTGCCCTCTCGCTCCCATCCCCATCCCTGCCTCATTGCTCCTGGGTTCACCCCTCGTGCAACCGTTGGATCACGGTAACAGCCCCTGGATCGTCATTCTGAACAATTACGTTTGTCTCCAGAATAATTGAATCCAGCGGGGACGGAGAGGGTGTGGAGCGCTTTGTAACACTTGCTGCAAGAGGAAAAATAAAGAATTCGCCGGCCGGCATTCATTTCGGGGAGTACGATTCATCAGAGTTGTCTTTATCTACTTATGTTTTAGTGATTAAGTACAGGGCGAAAAGGAGCCTCCAACATAAAATGCAGGCGGCTTCTGGCGAAGCCTGCGGGTTTAATTCAGTTGTTAAATATTTTCACGGGGGTCAAGTGCTCACGGCCTAGATGTTTCGTCCTCTGAGCGAGTCTAACTAAAAAGGAGATAATCAGGTGGCCCAACTTGGGATGTACTTCAGCGCTGACGGGTCAGAGGTCCCAATTTTACAGGAAACCAATGCTCCCACTCCGGGGCTCTGAGAAAAGCATTTGAAATGTGGGCAATTTCATTATGTAAGAGGCAGCTCAGGAAAAAGCCTTTTTCCTAGGAAATGGAGGGTTTATTTCAGGTTGATTAAGCTGGGACTCTGTCACCAACAATTTTTTTATAATTCAAAAGGCTTTTGGTTACCACGTATTAGTGGTATATATAAATGGCATTCTGTGGGATATGTGGGTGGGGGCACACAGCGTACACTGACGAAATCCAGCCTCCCTCGGCTCACTTTCTCTCCCCACACCCTGCTCTTCCCTAAGCACTGTTCTTCAGCCAGGTCAGCTTTTTATTATTATTTTATTTTATTTTTTAACTTGCACATATGGTGTCCAGGACCCTACATGGATGCTACAATTCCTGGGTGCTCAAGTCCCTTACGTAAACAGCATAGTGTTTCCATAGAACCTACGCACACCCTCTCCTGTCTGGGTGACGTAACACCTAACTGAATGCAGCAGTTGTTGTTAGGTGCCATTCAGTCGGGTCCAACTCATGGCAGTCTTATGTACAACAGGACGAAACACCTCTCATCCCTGTGCCATGCATGTCATCTTTTTATGTTTGAGCCCATTGACGTAGACACTGTGTTTCTTCTCATCTTGAGTCGGGCCACATCAGCAAAAGGAGGTCCCGGGGCTTTACTCCATTCCCATCATGAAGGTCGACTCTACTTTGAGGAGGCAGCTCTTCCCCACTCATCTCTTGATGCCTTCCAGCCTGGGGCGCTCATTTTCCAGCACTATATCTGACAGCGCTTCTCTGCTGTTTATAGGGTTTTCAATGGTTCATTGTATTGGGAGAAGGCTACCAGGTCCTTCTCCCTAGTTTATCTTAGTCTGGAAGCTCAGCTGAATCCTGTCCAGTACAGTTGCCCCTGCTGGTATCTGAGATACTGGTGGCGTAGCTTTCAGCATCACAGCAACACCAAGCCCCCATAGCACAGCCAGCTGAGAGACAACGTGGGGGCATTGAATGGAAATGCTGCATAAATAGTTGTTATCCTGCATTGTTCAGAAAATAAGGATTTGAAAAAACTCTGTCCATGTTCAGCGTAGACACTTATTTTTCTCCAAATATTTTTGACATCAGATCAGTCGTACCTCTGGCTTCAGAATCCGCAGAGGCCAACTGTGTTCTCCGAGTGCATTCTCAGATATTACCAGCTGTGCAAACATAAAAAACCAGAAGGTTACAAAACCAGGGTGATTTTTAAGGTGTCCAGGGCTGTTTTTATTTCTTAAAGAGAAAGAGCAGCTCCGTCTCGTCCTGTATTTGGATGGCACACATTGCCTGATACAGATGTCAAATACACATGTGGATGGAACCCCACGGATGGAAGAGACACAGTATCTCACCTGGCATGTCTAGGAACTGATACAGTGCATACGTGTGTGTGCACGCGCGTGTGTGTAGGCACACATCCGGGCCTGCATCGTGAGGACGTTTGCATGGGCTCCTGTGCCTGCCCACAGGGGCTTGGGGACCTCAGACTCATGGGGGCACGTCCAGGTGCCCCTTCCAATGTGAACGGCCTCCGTAGTCCATGGGTGCATCAGCTTCACAGCTCGATGCTCTGCACATGTGCATTTTACTGCTCAACATCTTTATTTCTCAGCCACTTGGTTTCAAACTTGGAGAAGCTGCATTTGATGTTGAAAGCTAAGTTCACACCATTCAGATTATTTTAAAACCTAGCAGCTGATGCCTGAAGCGTGAAAAAAATTCATTTTAATTCTCCTTTTCTGTGGGTGCCAAATGCTGAGAAAGTTTTTCTTAAGTAAATGGGAACGTAGCACATTGACAAAGGGAAATGGTATCTGTTGTACTGGGAAGCACTTTAAAATGATCTCTGATATTTTGGCCATGAAACAATTCCATTGAAGTGTTGGTTTGGTAGAAAAGTAGTCTAAATATTCAATGACAAGGATTGACTTTGGGGAAAAGGTGACTCAAATTCAGTCAATAAAAATAGATTTATTTGAATTATTAAACAAATTATATAATTACATTCAGGTTTTGAGACTTGCAAAACTAAATACTGTAAGAAACAGTTGAGGGAACCAGAGCTAAAGGAAGAACAGCTGAATTATAAAGATGGGCAGCTAACCCCACAGAAATTCTGTTTCTGCATCCATGGAATCAATCAATCTCAGATGGGAAATATTCTGAAAAAACTGCATCTATATAGAGACTTATTTCTTGACATTATTCTTTAAACAATATAATATTGCAGCTGTTTACATAGCTCTTACTTTATGTTAGGTATGATAAGTCATGTAGAGAGATTTAACATATGTGAGAGAATGCAAGGACTGTGTCATTTTATACAGGGACAGATTTTGTTATGTGAGAGGGAGGGGCATTCTCAGGACCAACCCTGTATAGATTTGGAGGGTGGCATTCCAGTTCATTCCAATAAGCTTGAGCATCATCTCCCAGTATCTATAGAGACAGAGCTGTGTAGACCTGATGTCATCTGGGTATCCATACAGTCAGAGCTGTGTAGACCTGACCACCATCCCTCAGCATCTACGCAGTCAGACCTGTGTAGACCTAATGTCTTCCGGGTATCCATACAGTCAGAGCTGTGTAGACCTAATGTTATCCAGGTATCCATACAGTCAGAGCTGTGTAGACCTGACCACCATCCCTTAGCATCTACGCAGTCAGACCTGTGTAGACCTAATGTCATACGGGTATCCATACAGTCAGAACTGTGTAGACCTAATGTTATCCAGGTATCCATACAGTCAGAGCTGTGTAGACCTGAGCATCATCCCTCAGCATCTGTATAGTCAGAGCTGTGTAGACCTGATGTCATCCAGGTATCCATACAGTCAGAGCTGTGTAGACCTGAACGCCATCCCTCAGCATTTGTACAGTCAGAGCTGTGTAGACCTGAGTGTCATTGCTCAGCATCTGTACAGTTAGAGCTGTGTAGACCTGATGTCATCCAGGTATCCATACAGTCAGAGCTGTGTAGACCTGATGTCATCCAGGTATCCATACAGTCAGAGCTATGTAGACCTGAACGCCATCTCTTAGCATCTACGTAAGTCAGAGCTGTGTAGACCTGATGTCATCTGGGTATCCATACAGTCAGAGCTGTGTAGACCTGATGTCATCCAGATATCCATACAGTCAGAGCTGTGTAGACCTGATGTCATCCAGATATCCATACAGTCAGAGCTGTGTAGACCTGATGTCATCTGGGTATCCATACAGTCAGAGCCGTGTAGACCTGAGCATCATTCCCCAGCGTCTATGCAGTGAGAGCCGTATCCTGACATAAGTCCATCCCTTCCCGTTCTCCCCTTCCCCCTCTCCTCTCCACATGTCCTGCACCATTACTGGGGGCTCCCTCCCTCTGCCTGCCTCCTTCCCTGTTGTAAACCTTTACCTCCTGCTGGGCTGAAGCTTCCAGAGGAATCGATGCAGATTCCCATTCAGCACGGCTACCGGGGGCCTGGCCTGTGAGTCTCCATGTCCAACAAGCTCCCAAGGAACCCTGTAGCTGCTGCCCCCCAGGCCCCATATTGAATCCTGAGACACACTCGCTTGACACCTGCACGGCACTTCATTCCTTGAGTCTTATTTTACGTATATATTTCCAACCAGCGTGTAGACATTAGGACCTTTCTGGCTTAATTTTGTTTCTCCCCAGTGTCTTACAGAGCAAAATGCGTTTCCCACAGAAGGAGCTAGAAGGTGACAGTTTATAGATGGAGTTTGAAGAAAGGCTGCCATGTTCAAAATATCTTACTGAAAATAAATTCTGTATTTGCAGGGGCCAAATATGGTCTCATATTGGTCTTCAACTCTAAAGTTGATTTTTTAGGGTTAGAGTGGCTCAGAAAACAAATTACTGAAACTAAGAACCATAACTCCTGCTGGGTCCAGTTGGGTAGGAGGCATTATCCACAGTATCGGCTGAAGCCCCTTATTTTGAGGTTGTGGTACAGCAGAGATGGCAGAAATTCACAGGCATCTTCTCCAGTTCTCAAACCTTCCATGGCTCACCCACCACCAAAACTAGACAGGGGTGAGGGAGAAGAGTGTATTCATCACCTTTCCATTGCTGTAACAAAATACCTGAGGTGACCAACTTACAAAGAGGAAAGGTTTGTTGTGGCTCATATTGTCAGAGGTCTCATCCGTGCTCACTGGGCCCCATTGCTTTTGGGTCTGCGGTGGGGCAGAACATCATGTGGTCGTACATGATGGACAAAAGGCTCCCTGCATGGCAACTAGGGAGCAAAAGAGACAGGAAGGGGCCGGATCCCGATGTCCTTTTTGCGAGCACACCCACAATGACCTAACTTACTCTCACTAGACACCGCCTCTTAAAGTTTCCACCACCTCCCAGTAGCACCACAGGATGGGGACCGAGCCTTACGGGGACTCCTTCCTAGAGCACCACAGAGGATGCCATGCTGCCTAGACCCATGGAAAATTTTGTTCACTAAGGGTCAGGTCCCCTATATGTTTGTCAGTCTGCCACCCCGTAGGGGCTTGAATGTTGCTGTGATGGTAAAAACTATGCCACTGGTATTTCACATACCAGCAGGGCCATCCATGGTGGACAGGTTTCAGCTGAGCTTCCAGACTCAGACAGACTAGGGAGAAGGACTAGGCAGCCCACTCCTGAAACAATTAGCCACTGAAAACACTATGAATAGCAGGAAAGCACTGTCAAATATAACTCTAGAAAATGAGCCCTCCAGGATGGAAGGCATCCAGGAGATGGCTGGGGAAGAGTTGCTCTCTCAGAGGAGAGTGAACTTTACTGATGGGAATGGAGTAAAGCCCCTGGGACCTCCTTTTGCTGATGTGGCACGACTCAAAATGAGAAGAAGCACAGTGCCTGCAACAAAGGGCTTAAACATAAAAAGATCGTGTGCATGGCACAGATCTGGGTAGTGCTTTGTTCTGCTGTACCTTGGATCACTATGAGTTGGATCCAACTCGGTGGCACCTAACTACAACAAGGGCCAGGTAATAAATAGTTGAGGTTTTAAAGGACATTGAGTCTCTACCACAGCTTCTTGACTTTACTGATGTCCTCAGAAAACGGCCACAGACATTGAATGAATCAGCATGACACTGTTCCCATAAAACTTTACTTGCAAAACCAGAGAGTGGGCCACTGTGGCCCAAGGGCCATATTTTGCTGGCTGTTGGTCTAGAACTGTCTTTGACAGCATGAAGAAGGTGAAGGGGGAGCAGGTTCCTGGCGGTCTCTTCTGACGAGGGCACCTTTCCTATGGAATAGTCCACGGAGGGAGGCGGCCTTGCCCCATATGGCAGATAAGAACGCCGAGGCTTTGTAGCAGCAGCCACGGTGTCTCTGGTAGCACAGTTGCTAAGGATGCAGGTGGGATTTAAATCCAGTTCCACTGAGTTCAACCCAACATTCCTTTTGCCTTTTGATTTCCTTGCTTTGGAGTCCGACCTGTTGGCTCGCGGTGGCCGCTGTGACCACATGGGTTATGCCACCTGTCTCGGTCAGTGCACATTGTAGGAAACTGTCCCTTACCTGCCTCTTCTGTTTACAAATAGGCAATGTATCAATGGCAGTGTGTTACCTTGAAACTTGGAGAAGCCGAGTTGGGTTTTTTACAAGCCTTTGTGCACAAGCCAATGATATATCAACACACACACACACACACAAAACCTGATCACAAATTAAAAGAACAGCTTTTAGAAAATAGCTGAAACGTAAGGTTAATTGAAGCCAAAAATGTCAAATTAATGCAGCAATGCACCAGGGAGCCTGCCCTGGCCTCCGTGCCCAGAGCCAGTGCACACGGCAAAGGGAAGCAGGGATGATAGAATAGGATTGTAGGGAGTCCCCTGTCATATTAAACAGGCTTTGCAATTAATTTCTCGCTGCAATGTTATTTTCATTGGCCTATATTTTCTTTGACCTCTCCCATGTTTTAAGTTATCAGTGCAGGGCAAGTGGGATTTAGGCCAAAAAGAAAGAAAGAAAAAACCCTCTACAAAAACTGTTTTGACTTAAATCAGTAGAAATGTGATGGTAAGATGGCATCGGGGCGGTGAGTGGTCAGAGGCCTTGGGGTGCCTTGGGGTTCACAGAGGCTGCCCTGCCCTGAGCGGCTTAATGATTTTCTTCTTCCATCTCAGCCTTTTTCTGGAACCCTCAGGTCTCATCTTGTAGGACCGTCTGGGAGTGCCAGAAAGAGGGTGGTGGCCTTCAGGCCAGGACCTTTGATCCATTGGACACAGAACTCAGTGCAAATGCCTTTAAAAAGCACCACCTTATCTAATCTTCATGAAAACCATTTGAATTGTGTTCTGTGACTGTTGCCATTTGCCCATGGGGAACCGGAGGACGGTTCAGTGCCTGGCTGCAGCCACGTAGGTAGTGAATGTTCCAGGCCGGGATTCGAACCGAGACCTTCCTGACTCCAGGGGCGGTGTGTCTAAGCAAATGCCACACTTCCTTCTCCTCAGGACGGTGTCAAACTTCACTGAACCACGTCCCCAGCCCCTTATATTACGTGAAAGGGGCACTTATTGACAACCCACCCAAACTGAAGAATGAATTTGCATTTGCTTAGCCGGCTCAGCAGTCCACAATGTGTTAGGACACGTGAGAGTTGACATAAAGATAAGTAGATTTAGCTGCAATATTACCAGAACTTTGGACTCCATTGAGAATTTAGGATTCAGAGGTATCTTTTGATTTTTGTTAAGCTTCCCTTGTAATTTCCCCAGCTATTTGTGTTTCCAGAATGCCAAGGAGGTGAGGAGGATTTGGTTGCGATGCGGGCGCATCCTTAATTGGCTCCGCCAACCAGGTGGCTAGTTGATGACCTACTGTATTTCAGTGGTATGAGCCTCCACGTGTAGTTAAACATTTGCACGTGTATCTAATCGCCTATGCAGAATCCTTCCTGCCAAACAGGAGGCTGTTGAGCCTTCAGAATGACTTGGCATTCAGCACACATTAATATTTTAAAGTGTTGCGAACACTTGGTGCTGCAGATCCAATTTTACGTGTGTGTGTGTGTGTGTGTGTGTGTGTGTGTGTGTTTGAAACACCTCTTCCCACTGCAGGTATAATTTTTGCATATCTGTAGCATGCTTAGAATGCTATTGTAAGGTTTTGAGGACCAAGAACTCTGATGGGGCATCGACAGTGCCACGTGACCAATAGGAAAAAAGGAGTTCAGTTAATCAATGGGTTGTTCATTTTTTCCCAGTGATATAAGAAAATGATGGTGTGACAGAGAAGACCCCCGAGTTCACGTTACACTATGGCCTCAGTATACAGGGGTCACTCTGGCGACGTGAGCGGGATGAGGGCAGCGGGGGAGACTCCAGCGTTGAGGCAAGGATGATGACCTCCGTCAAAGGCATGTGGGGTGTATGTTCTGCTCCCCGCCATCCTGGGGCAGAGCAGGGTCCTGTCCCTTGTGTTTTGCAGTCATGGGACAGGTGGAGTTTGGGAGAGAGAATTTTTAAATCCTGCCTGAAGAGGGTAGGGAAGTCAGAGCCCAGAGCTGAGCCATCAGAAGCCTCCCCGCAGGGGGACGGAAGGGGCAAATGCTCCACGGTGAAGGAGCAGCTGTGAGCCAGTGCGGGAGGAGGAACAGAGCAGGCCTAAGGAGCACTGTGGGGTTGCTTGATGACTGCCAGCTAAGGGGCCGTGGAGGGCAGTGGAGTGTTACTCTGTCTTGTTTTGCTATAACAGAGTACCTGAAGCTGGATACTGTATAAAGAATATAGGTTTATTTGGCAGATGCTAGCAGTTAGACCCCACATGCCTCTCAGCTTGATATGCTGTGGGGCTTGCACATTGCTGTGATGCTGAAAGCAATGCCATTGGTATCTCAGATGGGACAGGTTTCAGCTGAGCTTCCAGATAAAGACAGACTAGGGAGAAGGATCTGGCGGCGTACTCCCAAAACAATTAGCCATTAAAAACCTTATGAAGAGCAGAGAAGCGCTGTCAAATATAGTGCTGGCAAATGATCCCCTCAGGCTGGAAGGCATGCAAGAGACGACTGGGGAAGAGCTGCCTCCTCGAAGCAGAGTCAACTTTAATCATGGGAATGGAGTAAAGCCCTGGAACCTCCTTTTGCTGATGTGGCATGACTCAAAATGAGAAAAAACAGTGTCTGCAATAATGGGCTCAAACATAAAAAGGTTGTGTGCATGGCACAGTGTTGGGGAGTGTTTTGTTCTGCTGTACATAGGGTCACTATGAGTCAGACCCAACCTGATGGCACCTAACAACCACCACCACCACCACCACCACCTTGACATCTTCTATCAAGTGTGTGAGATTAAACAGATCTGGGAAACACCATTAAAAGTTAAAATTCAGAACTAATATTGATGAAGCCAAATGCTTGGATGCTGTGGTGGCCATCTTTGTATTTCACTTAACAACCGTCTAGTTTGTTCAGTGGATTTCCAGTGAGACAGAATGCCTGGAGACATTGTTGGCTGTCACCACCCAAATGGAGGTGCTCCCGGCGTCTACTGAGTAGAGGCCAGGGAGGCTGCTAACCATCCTGTGATGCTCAGGAAACCCCACCTCAGAGAGCGATCCAGCCCAAGGAACCCAGAGTGCCGAGGCTGAGGAGCTCTGGTCTAGTGTCCGGAAGCTTCTGGACACTGAGCCAGTGAAGTAAAGTCAAGTCCTGTGATGGACAGGAAGCTGTGATGGACAGGAAGCGACAGGCTGGAGGGTGACAGCTGGGGGTCCCCCGAAGGTCTCAGGGCTGTGCATTTCTGGAAGTAGGAGCAGTCTGCGCCTGGGCTGACTGTGCCCTGGCTTCCCCGGGACCAGGCGCTCAGCTCACTTTGCTTTTTCTTGTGTGAAGAGCAAGGCACAGCCTCGCCTCATCGCCGGGGCCAGCTCTTCTGTGGCTTGGTGAGAAGTGAGACTGCTGAGCAGAAGAGGAAATGGGAACAAAAATCATAAGGAGAAAAGGACTAAGAAAAAGAGCGCTGGGGTTAGAACACTGCGGCCGTACTTGAAGGTGATTTTTGGATCATATTTTATGGTAGATTCCTGGGAGGCAAGGGACTTCTCTTAGTCTTTTTGTAACCCATGAGCTCTAGGTCAGAGGCCTCCCTCCTTCCTTTCCTTTCTTTTCCTTTCCTTTTCTTCCTTCCTCCTTCCATCCCTCCCTCTCTCCCTCCTTCCTTCCTTTCGTTCTTTCCTTTTTAAATATAACTTCTTGTATATATTTACGGTAGGTAGCATAACATCATAAGACGCGCATAGAGATGATTACTAGAGTGGAGCACACGTACTTGTCATCATTTCACATAAGAGGTGCTTAATAGACATTTGTTGAGTTGACTTGGACTCTGGTCTCACACGACCCCTCTCACACTCTGGTGCCTTTTCAGGAGGAACGTCCTTTTGTTTTACTGGAAAATTTTTAATGTACAATTTAATGTGATTCGTTCTGACATACATTTCATGGTGACATTTCCGTATGTGCGTTTCATTGTACATTGCACAGATAACTTCCCCCTTACCCTCTTGTGCACCTCCTCCCTCTGTCCCACCCCACCCAAAGGCCTCTCTTCCACTTGCATGTCTTTTTGTGGGAATATTTCTCTATGTATCCTTGGATCGCAGTTATGTTTAAGGTCGAAACCTTTTCTGTAGTGATCTATCTTTTTACATTGTCAGTAACATTACATGAATTGTCTAGCGCATTTGTATTGGTACCATTCTTCGGTATTATTGGTATTATTATAATTATTTCCTGAACTATGAAAGTTGGGCTGTTTACTTTGAGGTCGCCCTCTCTCCCATTCCTCACTCCTCCCTGTTAGGAGGAGCTTTCTTTAATGGTGCTGAAGGCTTCCAGATGATGGGGAGGCTGGTCCCAGGGAGAGCCGGCCATCGAGGGGCACCCTCTGCTGTGCCTCTCAGCCAGGTCCTCACCTCAGGCTTGGCCTCGCCACCTTGACCTGCCTTTGCAGTGAGGCCATTAGTTACACTGTCCCTGCTTCCTGCGGACCTTCTCAGGGCATTGAGGGTGAACTGCAGCGGCCCTGGGACAACAACAACCCAGATGTTCCTGCTCTAGGGGCTGGACAGTGGTCTCTCTGCAGCCCCAAAGCCCAGCTCCCAGGGCTTCTCCAAGCCCAAGCCTCTGGCCTCCAGTCTGAGACTCTGCTGGTCCCCAGAGCTGTCTGCTGGCACACTGGGTCCCCACAGCAGACTCAGCTGCAGGATGGGGGCCGCAGCTGGACCCAGAGCCCATGTTGAGGCAGAAGGGTGTCGTGCAAGAGGAAGAAAACGTGAACACCCCTACAAGCACCCCGGCTTGCCCATGGGTTCCCACCGAGCGCGCCTGCAATTGGAATGCGCTCTCTGCAAAGTTTATTGGGTCCTGGAGCGACTTGTTACCAAACTGGTCAATTAATCTATTATTATTATTTTTTAATGAGTTAGGGGATTTCCTTTAGCGGAAAATCACCAGGAAGCATGACCAAATGCCCAGGGCTTGGGGAAAGACTGGCCTTTCCTTCTAGAAAACCCTCGTCAACAATTAAAAGAGGGAATGGACGCCTGGCGCTACAGGTGGGAAACTGGGCTGATGTGGGCGGTGGAGGGGGGACGCGCTGTGGAGATTGCCATGAAGCCCATTATTCAAGTGCAGCGGCTCGGACCGTCGGAAATAGAGCCGTGGAGGCTCCCTACTGAGAGACAAATGATTTCTATTTAAAAACCAGCTTGTTCTGGGCAGTAACTCCCAACGTAGCAATAATTAATGATATCCGAAGGTTAAGAAAGAACTTCTGCCAGATCCCCCTGCTCCAGGCGTGAAATTGGATTAAAGTGAAGATAAACTTAGACGAATCTGGGGAGGAACTCAGCAATGTTGTGGAAACGCACGTCTGGGCTACGTGAGCAGGCCACGTGGCCACTCTGTGGCTGGTTTTGTTTCGGAGGGCATTCGGGGCTTGGTGGAGATGAAGGGTCAGGAGCCATCACTAAACAGGGCCGCATGGCCACTTTAGTTCCAGCTCTAGATTTAATCTTTTCCCCCAAAGTAAGGTTCTGTTGGACTTTTGGATATGATCTGTGGTTAGTACTGCTAGCTGCTTACCTAATGTGTGTTTCCTCTCATTCTTTATTGTGGTGTTGTTGTTAGATGCCATCGGGTTGAGTCAAACTCATAACGACCTGATGTACAACAGAATGATGCACTTCCTGCCACTGTGCCATGCCTGGCACTGTGTCATTGCTTCTCTGCTATTCACAGGGTTTTCAATATGCATTGTTGTTGTTGCTAGGTGCCGTCGAGTTGTGTCTGACTCATAGCGACCCTCATAGGGTTTTCAATGGCTGATTGTTTTGGGATTGCCTTGGGAGTGGGTTGCCAGGTCCTTCTCCCATTTTTGTGGTGCTGGGAATTGAACTCGGGACCTCAGAGACTGCAGCGCAGCGCTCTACCCACTGAGCCAAATCCCAGCTCCTTCAATATGCGTAGGTTCCATGTTGATACTATGTCCTTTTCTTTAAGGGACCTGAGCATCCTTGGATTTGAGTATCTGAGGGGGAGATGATGGAGCCAATCACCAATCAGGAATGACTGTACTCTCCTTGGTCTGTATTTTGGCCCTCTGGAAAAAAATCTGTTCATAGGGGGGCTGGGTTAGCTCAGTTGGTAGAGTGCTGCTGTGTGCTCTCCGGGGACCTGGTTTCAATCCCCAGCACTGCAAAAATGAGAGAAGCCCTGGCAGCCCACTCCCAAAGCAATCCTGAAAAAAAATCAGCTGTTGAAAACCCTATCATGGTCACTTTGATTCAGACCTGACTTGACGGCACCTAACAACAAGCACTTTGAGGAGGCAACTCTGCCCTAGTCATGTCTTGCATTCCTTGCAAGTGCTCTGCCATTGAGCTACACCCCTAGGCCATTTATTACTTTTTATTTTGAGAGAGGGTCTCACTAAGTTACACAGGCTGCCTCTGGCCTCGAACTTGAGATCCTCCTGCCTCTGCCTCACGAGTCGCTGGGATGACAGGTGTGCACCACCGTGCCTGGCTTGACATGGTTGTGTTTTTAAAGATGGAGCCACAGAGGCAGGCAAACAGCTGGCACCGCTAGTTATTAGCGCCCTCTATCTTTAGTCCCTTAGAATTGTTCATTAGTAGTGTCTGTACTCCTCCTTGGGTTTTTCTACAAATACAAAACTGAAGTTTTGCACCCACTTTCTCAATGTCACTTTTGGATGTACTTGTACTGAATTATCCTTAAGTTGCAGAAGCAGTGATAGGTATCTTCTGCCTTAATGTCACTTTTGGATGTACTTGTACTGAATTATCCTTAAGTTGCAGAAGCAATGCTAGGTATCTTCTGCCTTACTCCCCAGTGCCTGCGTGCACACAGTTTGAAGTGGCGTGCTTTCGTTTCCATCTCCCGTAGTGTGTTTGAAGCTGTGATCGTGTATCTGTGAGCAAGTTACTTCATTTCTGAAATCTACTCTCTCATGTGGAAAATGTAGCTAAAAATATCCACCTAGCTGGGGTGTGTGGGAACGATATGGTAATGTATATGAAAATGCTGACCATTTGCTGGGAGCCCAGTGAGCTCCTCAACAGGAGAGACGGTATTTAAGAACAGCTCAAACTTGCTGCCAGAATTTCATCAGAGGATAGGGCAAGGGCAGAGTTCAAGTTACTTGGTAAGTGTTTGGTAAATACATGTGCTATGAGAAAGTTTGTAATCGGCAGGAAATGCAGCCAACAATCTGCAAGTCAATCAGTCTATTTTTAAGTTAATAAACTATTTTTTTAAATTTATTTTTAAAAGACTTTTAAAACTTTTTATTAGTAACTTTTACTGTACAACTTAATGGGTCTCATTATCTAATTTCCATACATACATTTCATTTTTTTAGAGCAGTTTTAGATTCACAGCAAAATGAAGCAGAATGTACAGAGATTTATATACCCGTGTTCTCATGCCTCCAACCAGACCCACTGCACAAATCTTGTACCACAGTTGTATATTTGCTACAACTGAGGAACCAATATTGACATGTCATTATTACCTAGAGTCCATAGTTTACATTAGAGTCCACTCTTAGCACTATACCATCTATGGTTTTAGACAAATTTATAATGATACACATCTACCATTATAGCATCATACAGAATAAATACACAGCCCTGAAAGTTTTCTGTGCTCCACCTATTTATCCACCACCCCCAACCCTTATGATTAGATTTTCTTCTGGGTTATCTTCTGGAAGTTTTATAGTTTTGAATTTTACATTTAGGGATATGATCCATTTTGAATTAATTTTTGTGAACGTTGCAATGTCTGTTTAGATTTTTTTTTAATTGCATGAATATCTAGTCATTCTAGCACCATTTGTTGGAAAGACAATCTTGGCTCCATTATATTGCCTTTGCTCATTTGTCAAAAATACGTTGACTATGTTTATGTAGCTCCGTTTCTGGGTTCCATTCTATTCACCTGATCTATTTATTCTTTCAGCGATACCATAATGTCGTGATTAAGGCAACTTCATAGTAAGTTTTGAAGTTGGGGAGTGTGAGTCCTTTACCTTTGTTCGTCTATACTGGTCTTTTGCTTTTACATATAAACTTTAAAATAGTTTGTCAATATCTATCAAGTAACTTGCTGTGCTTTTTGTTGGGTTTGCTTTGAGTTTATAGATCACATTGGGAAGAGATGACACACTGAGATTTCCTATCCATGAACATAGATTATTTCTCCATTTACTTGTTCTTTGGGCTGGGATTCAGCTCAGTTGGTAGAGCGCTGCACTGCAGTCTCTGAGGTCTCGAGTTCAATTACCAGCACCTCAAAAATGGGAGAAGGGCCTGGCAATCCACTCCCAAGGCAATCCCGAAACAGTCACCATTGAAAACCCTACGAGGGTCGCTATGAGTGGGATACCGACTCCACGGCACCTAACAACAATAACAACAACAACCTGTTCTTTGATAATGTATTAGAGTTTTATGGTTTCTCTCATAGAGATTATTTTCATATTTTGTTGGATTGATACCTATTACATTTTGGGGGTCCTAATTCATTTTGGGGGGTCCTAATGTAAACAGTGGCTAGGTTGTAGCTCAGTTAGTAGAGTGCTGCTCTACACACTCCGAGGCCATGGGTTGGATTCCTAGCACCACAGAAGTGGGAGAAGGATCTGAAGCTGACTCCTGAAACAACCTGCTGTTAAAACCTCTGTGAATTGCAGAGAAGAACTGACATAGCGCTGTGCATGGCACAGTGTCGGGTAGTGTTTCATTCTGTTGTAAATAGCGTCACCATGAGTTGGTCTCAACTTGAACCTAACAACAATCAACACAACAGTGTAAACAGTAATGCATGTTGGACTTTATATTCCAGTTTGTCATTGTCAGTAGGTTGGGAAACAAGTGACTTCTGTATATTAGTCTTATATTCTGCAGCACTACTGTAATTATTTATTAGTTCCAGAAAGTTTTTTGTGTTTGTCAGTTCTTTTGCATTTTCTACTTAGATGATTGTGTCATCTGCCAACAGAGAGAGTTTTATTTCTTCTTTCCCCTCTCTATGGCTTTTACTTCCTTTTCTTGTGTTATTGCATTTGCTAGGACTTTCAGTACAATGTTAGAAAGTAGTGGAGGGCAAATATTTTCCCTGTTTTAATTCTTACTAAGAAAGCTTTGAGTTTCTCACCATTAAGAATGTTCACTGTAGGTTTTATTGTTTTTTGTGGATGTTCATTATCAAGTGGAGGAAGTTCCTCTCTATTTCTAGTTTGATGAGAGGTATTTCTTTTTTTTTTTTTATCATAAATGGTGTTAGAGTGTACTGATATGATCATGTGATTTTTCTTCTTTAACCCATTTGGATTACATGTGGTGGTAAGATGTGGAGGGAGGGGAATATTCCACAGTTCTATGATGAGGTCTTAGTCTCCTTCTGGACTGTGAGCTTCATCAGTGCTTCTCACAGTCTTTTCTCTCCCCACCACCCCGTTAGGTGGGACAGGATGGCCAGCGTGAGCTAGAGGTGGGTGTTTCCTTCCCTCACGTAGATAGATTTTGCTGATATCCCAGCAGGTTAGGCTCTGGTAAAATAGTTTCTCTTGAGGGCAAGCCTTGTTAAGAAAAGCTGAGCGCTTTCGTGTATTTCAAAATGGTTTCTTCCTCCCTCTTGTTGCTTGAAGCAGGAGGGGATTTGTCCCTGATACTCACTGTGAAGACCTGGTAGGGATCCTAGGTGTAAAACCCACAGAAGTGTGGGAGTCCGCTGTGACCAGGTCCCCTGGGATGTTAGCTCTCAAGTTTGTTCACACTGAGCCTCTGGCTATTCACCCAGTCTGGTTTGGTTTTCCTACCCCTGGACCAGCCCTAGAGGGTTTTGCTCCTGGGTTTTGGTCCTGGTAGGTTGTGACTTTCTGTATTTATTTATTTACCTCTCATTTTTGGAGTATTAGTTGATTTCACTTCTTTGGAAGATCAAAGAAGAATCCTTCCTTCCCTCCTTCCTTCCTCTCTCTCTCTTTGTTTGTTTGTTTCTTTCTTTCTTTCTCCAGTTTTTCCAGATTTTATTATAGCTATCACCTTATACACTAGACCAGAAACTACAAGAAGTTAACAAGTTTATTTTTAAAAAGAATCTTATGCCTATTTAACCTTCTATCAGGATCCCAGGATGCTCCTTCCATTTTATTTCACCTTTTATTCCATTTCCAGTTAGAATTTACCTTCCAACATTCCGCTCCAAGGAAGGTCAGTGTATACCATGTGGATGGTTTTAAGGAAAAGCCCTATAAATTCGAGTACTTTTTAAATTATTTATGGCAGTAGGATTCCTTTCTCCTGCTCCAAGCAGTAGCCTGCTGACATTTGCAATCAGAAGCCGTATTGAGAGCAAGCGTTCCTCAGGGCGCATGCGGCAAATGTACTTTCCATTCCTTTTGGGATGGCATCCATTTGCGGCATGCTTTACGGTATCTGAGCTCTTTCTTTTTTTATTACACTTTAACTTTGCTTCTTCCAACATCGTCGGTGGCGGCCAGAGTTGGCAGCTTTTACATTTTGTATCCAAAGAAATATTTTGGGGGCCTATTAATTCCCAACAACTTCAGTTGGCAAATGCAGCGCCTGGAAACAAATGAGTTTGGCGGGCAGCCCAGGCTGTCAAACCGGGCTCCTGTTCATTAGCGAGGCCCCACCTTTCGTGCTCGGATGCAGCTCTGCTTTGCAGATGGTTTTTTTATCTGAGTGAGTGGACAGCTCTGGGAGCTCGGGGGTTATTACTCTACTCAGGCAAGAACCGGGAGGCGCAGAGGACGCCATAAAAGGCGGGAACAACCGAGGGTCCTTGTTGAAGGACCGCCACGGGTTCTCACACGTTGTTGCTGTTCTTGACTCTTGAGGTTTGTGTTTTATTCCGGGAGATGAGGGAGTTGGGACTCAGAAAAACGCCTCCCTCTTCCTTCTGGGGTAGAGAGCCACCTTGTCACCCATGTCTTGGGAGCCTTGAGCTTCTCAGCTGCTCCATCATTATTTTTGCACCTTGCTGTCCCCTCTCAGCCACCATCTTGGTCTCCGCTTCTGAGTCTTCCATGGTCAAGTCACAGATGTGGGAAAAGTTTTCAGGGGCTTTGTTTCTCCCCCTCCTCCTCCTTCCAAATAATTCTTCCAGAAAACTACACACTTTTCTTATTACAAAAAGATTATGTGTTTCCTATAGAAATTGTGGCCTGCAGCCATAGCCCTGTGGCATCTGATCCCGTCAGATCTCGGAAGCTAAGCAGGGTCAGGCCTGGTTAGTCCTTGGATGGGAGACCACCTGGGAACACCACGTACTGTAGGCTTGGGAGAAGGACCTGGCAACCCATTCCCAAAAATCAATCTGCCATTGAAAACCCTATGAACAGCAGAGAAGCACTGACGACAGTGTTTCGCCTGTTGTACGTAGGGTCGCTGTGAGTTGGATACCAACTCGACGGCACCTAAAAACAACAACAATAGAGATTGTACAAAATGCACCTGGAGAAGATGCCCTAACTGAGTTTAAACTGAAGTTCGCTTGGCCAATTTGGAGGACGCTGCCTCCCCTCTACCTGCTCCCCCACATGGCCCATTGATTTGTCAGATTTACTATTAATCTCTTTTTGCAGAGGGTAAGGCCGGAGGATGGCACAGGGAGAAAAGGCACATTAATCAGAGCAGCGTAAACACAGGAGCTGCCGAAATCCACCTGACCCTCTCCTGTGGAAGCCTGCTTAGAAATTGCACTCCACATCTTCAGTTGGTAAAGGATGGCCCGAGACCTCTGAGGATCCCCAAGACTCCGTCAGAGTCTGAATGTCCCTCTCATTTCTAGTTACACATCTGTGTGAGTCTGGATTTCTTCACAGACCCCAATCAAACGACATGTTGCAACAGATTGAATGCAGAAGCAGATCCAAAAATTCAGCTGTCTTCTGTGAAGCCAGATGTTAAAGAGATTTAAGAAATGTGAATAATTCTCACTAATCTTTTTTTTTGGGGTGGAATATGGTTATGTTAATAAAAATATGTCATTTATGTTAATATGTAAGGTTTTATTGTTAAAGTGAATTAATGGATATTTTAACATTTCTAAATTTTCATTTATAATGCAGCCAATGAGAATCAACAAAACTTATATTAAAAATTGAATTAGGGTCCTCAAGAAAATTTAAGTGTGTAAAGGGGTCCTGAGACCAGAAAGTTTGTGAATAATGATCTTATTATTTCTTCTAGTACCCTGACAGATATTTTTGTGCCTTAAAAGCAATGGTTCTTTGGAAGATATCCTTCAGTTATAAGGGATAATAAGTGATGGTGTATTCACACATGGAATACTATACAATAATGAAAATGAATACACTACAGCTCGGTACAATTGTGGGTTCAGTGCCCAAAATATGTATTGAAGTTTAAAAACAGGTAAAAATTCAGGGTATGTGTTTGCACAGGCCTGTGATCCCAGCAACTTGGGAAGCTGAGTCAGGAGGATCATGAGTTCTAGGACAGAAGCAGCCTGCAGAGTTTAGCAAGACAGTCTCAAAATAAAGAAATTAAAAGAGGGGGGCTGGGGCTGCAGTTCAGTGGTAGAGCACTTTGTCATCTGTGAGGCCCTTGTGTTCAAGTACTGGAATCCCCAAGTACTGGAATAAAAAACCTGGTAAAAATTCGTGACCTTTTGCTCCCTGATGGGCTGCATGCACAGCGGCCATCCCATGAGATTGTGTTGCCTGGTGATGTCATAACCATCTTAGTTAGGGTAAACATACTCTGTAATATTCACAAAATGATGAAGTCACCACCAACCCATGTTTTAGAACCTCTTCCTGTTGTCCAGTGGCCTGTGACTGCACAGGTTGTGTTTAGGGATGCATACCCAGGTGGGAAAAGTGCAAAGCAAAGCGCAGAGGATCCTGATTTTGGCGGGGGACAGGACCATAATGAATAGTCAGTGTTACCTGAGGACCAAGTGGCTGTTGCATGTGACTGTTAGGTAAGTGGCAGTGATTGAAGGGACTCTGGGATTTGATTCCTGTCATGCCAGTGACTTGGGAGGTGGAGGCAGGAGGATCACAAGTTCGAGGCCCGAGGCAGCCTGTGCAACTTGGTGAGACCCTGACTCAAGATGAAAAAGGAGCTGGAGGTGCCGCTCAGTGGCAGGGCACTTACACAGCATGCCCAAGGCCCTAGCTTCAGCCCCTCAGTAACGCAAACACAGTATTTATTTAGTTTAGAGGTTTTGGGTTATGTGCTGTGGGACTCTGTAAACAATGGAAGATTTTTAACTAGGTTCTTCAGGCTGTCTTAGTTTTCCAGGGCTTCTGTAACAAAGTACCACAGACTGAGTAGCTTGGAACGAGAGAACTTTTATTGTTGTGTGGTTCTGGAGGCCAGAAGTCTGAAAGCAAGACGTTGGGAGAGCTGTGGTCCTTGGGAGGCTCTGAGGATTCCTTTACCCTCTCTTCCCTCCCCCCTTCCTTCCCATGCGTTTGCGCTCTCGCACACGCATGTGTGTGCATGTGCACATGCATACAGGATCTGTTCCAGGTCTTTCTTGTAGCTTCTGGCAGGCTCGGGACTGTGCGTGACTGTCTTTCCTTATGCATCTTCTCCATCATTTTCCCTTCATGTAGACATGTCTGTGTGTCCACATTTTTCCTTTTAAAAAGATCCCAGCAGGTTGGGAGGCAGAGGCAGGAGGATCATGAGTTCGAGGCCAGAGGCAGTCTATGCAACTTAGCGAGATCCTGTCTCAAAATAAAATAATAAAAACAAGGCTGAGGTGCAGCCCAGTAGTAGAGCACTTTTAAAGTATGTGCAAAGCCCTGGGCTCAAAACCCAAATATAGCAAATAAATAAATAAAATAAAAATAAAAAAATTAAAAGGAGAGAACTTGTATTGGGTTGAGATCTTCTCTAATGACTTCATTTGACTTAATACTTCTGTGAAGACTCAATTTCTAAACAGGGTCACATTCTCAGGTCCTTGGAGTTAGGACTCTGAGCAAGTCATTTTTGGAGGGTACACAACTGAACCCCTACCAAACAGGTTTAACCTTTTTGCAGATTTGAGCTCTGGGTAAGATTTGCTGGAGAACAGAGTCACTGCTAAACATTTTGGAAATCCATCCTCTGAAAGGTTGGGAAACTGAGGCCCATTGGGGTAGTAATTTGTTCAAGCCATACAGTTTATGTGGCAGGTTTGGGACTTGAACCCAGGACCTCGGGACTTCTCTGTGTGTTTCTTACTACCTAGCAGGAGCTGCCCTGTCAGTTGATCGGAAGCTCTGGTGACTAGCCTTGTTGCTAAACCAACCTTACCCCTTCAGGTTTTTTATTAGTCTTTTTCAAAACTGTCCCTTTTAATTGGAGAACTTGACATCAACACTCTGCGGGTTGGAAGGAGCCCGAGGCAACGTAAAGTAATTGTCTCCCATCAGAAGAGCTCAGAAGCGCATCTCATGATCTCCATCAGCGGCTGAAGAAATTCACTTCTTCCTGGAACAGCTCTGAAGTGAAGAGGCGGAAAAGAATCGGGCAGCTAATGGCATCCGATCAAAGCTGCACAGGAGACCGCGGCAGTGGTGTTGGGCGCCAGCGTCTTTCCTTTCTTTATTCTGGTCCACCTTTTACTCACCATTGGCACGACTCATTGACAGATGCTAATTTGAAGGAGTCGAGACTTCTGTGAGAGCGAACACCAGCCTGGAAGTCCTGCCAGGCTTGGCTGTTGTGTGACAGTTTGGGAGTTTGTAGACACCCAGGAAATGACAGTAATTATTCAGTGAGATTCATCTTGTCAGACCAAGGTTTATGTTGTGCCGTTTTCATAGATTGTTGTCGTTGTTAGGTGCTGTGGTCAGGAGGATCATGAGTTCTAGGACAGAAGCAGCCTGCAGAGTTTAGCAAGACAGTCTCAAAGAAATTAAAAGAGGGGGGCTGGGGCTGCAGTTCAGTGGTAGAGCACTTTGTCATCTGTGAGGCCCTTGTGTTCAAGTACTGGAATCCCCAAGTACTGGAATAAAAAACCTGGTAAAAATTCGTGACCTTTTGCTCCCTGATGGGCTGCATGCACAGCGGCCATCCCATGAGATTATGTTGCCTGGTGATGTCATAACCATCTTAGTTAGGGTAAACATACTCTGTAATATTCACAAAATGATGTGGAGTCGGGTCCGACTCATGGCAACTCTACATACAACAGACTGAAACACTCCTGACACTGTGCCATGCCCAGCACTATGTCAGTGCTTCTCTGCTACTCATAGGGTTTTCGATGGCTGACTGGTTCAGGAGTGGGCTGCTGGGTCCTTCTTCCATTTTTTTTTTTGTGTGTGTGGTGCTGGGGATCCAACCCAGGGCCTCAGAGCACACAGAGCAAGCACTCTACCGACTGAGCTATACCCCAGGCCCCGTTTTCATGAAAGACACTTAGGAAATCTGTTCAAGAAGCCAATGCTTTGGCAACATTGCGTAGTGGGTCAGGCCTGTCCTGGGTGACCCCTACCATTCTCCTGCTGTCTTATTCTGTTTTCTGTTGCTATAACTGAATACCCGAGGCTGGGCGCTATAATTTGGATCTTGAATGTGTTAAAATTTTGTAAGCCAGGTTGGCACTATTGGGAGACAGTAGAACTTTTAGAAGGGGGGACCCAGTGGGAGGGTGTAGGCCCTTGGGGACATGCCCTCGAAGGGCACTGTGGAACGCCAGTGTCTTCATCTCTCCTTTCTGTCTCTGGCCATGAGATGACATAAAGATATTTTACATGCTGAGGACAACCTGAGACAAATTGAAAGACTTTTTCTTCCTTCATCGATATAAATGACTAACAAAATACATGAAATATTTGTTAGTCAATGGGAAAGATCCCCACATGTCTGTCAGCTTGTCATGCTGTGAGGACTTGTGTGTTGCTATGAAACTGAAAGCTATGCCACCATTATCTCAGATACCGGCAGGGCCACCCATGGTGGACAGGTTTCAGCTGACAGACTAGGGAGAAGGACCCAGCAGCCCACTCGTGAAACAATCAGCCATGGAAAACCCTAAGAATAGCAGAGAAACATTGTTAAATATAGTGCCAGAAAATGAGCTCCCAGCCGGAAGGCATTCAAGAGACGACTAGGGAAGAGTTGCCTCCTCAACTTAGAGGAGACCTTAATGAGGGGAATGGAGTCAAAGCTCCTGGGACCTCCTCAAATGGCACCACCCTTGGGGTCCAAATGTTCAGACACGCGACCTTTGGGGGACATTTTCGACTCAAAGCAGAACCCTGGTTCTGATCCTTGTACTGCGGTTATGTAAGAGGCCAACACCAGTGGGGTCTGGATGGTGGTGGTTAGACATGACAACGCTCTGCTCTAGTTTGGCAATTTTTCTACAAACCTAAAATTAATTGCGAAAAAGTTCACATATTCGCAACTTTGGCAGTGGCTGCTAATCGTCTACTCAATATTTATTTTACTCTCCTTCCTTATTAACTGAGACCCGGGCAATGCTCCAGCATTTTTGCAGATAAGGATTGCTGATAAAAAGAAGGCAGGACTTGCCAAGTGGGGCTTCTTTGAAAGCTGGATTTTGCCTTTCTGTTTCTAGTTATTTGGGAAGTAGACCAGGTGGCTGTCACTCTAGCAGCCCTTCTTGGCTCTGGAAAGAAGGGACAAAAGAACATCCGGGACCTTGCGCTTGATGTCCCGGATATCCCGAGCCATCTGCGGCCATGGCCACCTCTTTGTGATGAAGTCTTTTGTACCTAGAGTACAAGTTTATTCTGAGATGGTACAGTGGCTCTCCATCTTTCTGTCTTCATTAACTTAGAAAAACAAAAAACTCCTTGCTTCTTCTAGTATAATTTGGGTTTCATTTTGGTACTAAGATTTTTTTTCACCCATCTGGAATTAATTTCATTTGGCCTAAGGTAAAAAGTTTCTGTTACGTTGTTCTCTGCGTAGGCAAGATCCACGTACTCTGCAACTATCCAGTTGAACAAGACAATTTTTTGTAGAAAGATTCCAGCCAAGCAGAAAACCACAAAACATCCTGAGTAAGTCTTGGCCGTCAGGAGTAGAGCCAGAAAGGTGACATTTCCAAGATTTGGGGCCCAGTTGTGTGGGGGAGCGTGAGTGAGGGAAGAAGTAAAAATTGGGAGCCTGGGATGAGGAGTGGAGGTCGGAGCAGCTTTTATCAGCTACACATGACCTCTTTGCTGTCATTCTCCACCCCCCCCCCATCTCTCCATCCATCCATCTTTCTTGCATGCTTCCAGATCTTTCTCATCTACAAAGCAGGTGGGAGTTGATTTATTTATTTGATCAGTTCATCAATGCAATTGCCCAAATTAATCAACAGTCATTCAGACTCAGATAAACTATTAATGTATTGGTCCTGGTTTTTAACTGTTGTTGAAAACCTTTCAGTTTGAGCAGGGTTTTAATTTGTATTCAGTGCCATTTTTGATATGTGATCCTCTTTTAATATTTCTTAACATGAGTGTTGTTGTTAGGTGCTGTTGAGTCAGTGTCCAACTCATAGTGACTCTGCGTACAACAGATGAAACACTGTTGTCAGTGCTTCTCTGCTATTCATAGGGTTTTCAATGGCGGATTCCATTTTGGGAGTGGGTTGCCAGGTTCTTCTCCCAAGCCTACAGCACCCAGTGTTCCCAGGCAGTCTCCCATCAAAGGCCCAACCAGGCCCAACCCTGCTTAGCTTCCGAGATCTGACGGGATCAGACACCACAGTGGTACAGCTGCAGGCGTTATCATGAACGGGTGCTTATTATTAACAAAAGTGGAGCTTACATGTACATTGGAAGCTCCCAAGGGTCCGTGACAATTCCCCCGCAGTCCTGTGTTCCTGCAGGGTCTCACAATTGCTTCTCTTTCTTCAAGGCCAGAAGGACAAGAGGCTTTCCTTGGTGCTGATTGGAAGCATAAAATGAAACACACATTGTCCCTATTACCATCTTGCTACATTGTATAGAGAATCTTACTCCAGAAGGCCTGCAAGCACTGTTTCTTTAAAAACCTTTCTCTTTCATTTATGGATGGTGCCTCAGGCATCACTTTATGATAGGTGCTTAATAAATAAAAATAACAGTTATTATTACGGAGCAGAAATCCGCTGATCCTTTCACATGAATGGAACTTTGAGACCTCTCTTCCATCATTTTGTAGGAGAGTGTATTTGTTTTAACACCATATTTTTGTAGCTTTTTATTCCAATGCATCGGTGTTCTGTTTATCCCCAAGTTTCAGGATTGATGGTTATTACTGTGTCTCTTTTTCTGTCTCCTTCGTATTCCTAAGCATCAAATGCCTTTCTTTCTACATTCTAAGAATTTGGATAGCAACAAAAAATACATATTAAATTTATGCCTCAGTAAATAAGACAGGAAGGGAATGAATCTCGCCATGTGATCAGATTCATTTTGTCTATACTTTCCTCACTTGAAGTTTTTTATTTTTATCATTGCAGTATGAGGGGATTCCCCTGCATGTCTGTCAGCCTGTCGTGCTGTGGGGGCTGGCATGTTGCTGTGATTCTGAAAGCTATGCCATTGGTATCTCAGATGCCAGCAGGTCCACCTATGCTGGACAAGTTTCAGCTTAGCTTCCAGACTAAGACAGAGTAGGGAGATGGACGAGGGAACCTACTCCCAAAACAATTAGCCATTGAAAATGCTATGAATAGCAGAGAAGCACTGTCAGATATAGTGCCAGAAAATGAGCCCCCCAGGTTGAAAGGCATTCAAGAAACGAGTGAGGAAGAATTGCCTCCTCAAAGTAGAGTCAACCTTAATGAAGGGAATGGAGTAAAGCCATGGGGACCTCCTTTTGCTGATGTGGCTCAATTCAAAATGTGAAGAAACATAGTGGCTGTAACTGTGGGCTCAAACATAAAAGGACCATGTGCATGACACAGTGTTGGGTAGTGTTTCCTTCTGCTGTACTTAGGGTCACTATGAGTCAGATACAACTGGATGGCACCTAACAACAGCAAAGGGGATTTAACCCAGGACTTCACACACACTGTGCATGCACTCTACCACTGCGCGGTAACCCTAGCTCCTTTTTAAATTTTCATCTCGAGACAGAGTGTTGCTGAGTGACACAGGCTGCTTCCGACCCCTAACTTGTGATCCTCCTACCTCCACCTTGCTGGGCTCACAAGCGTGCACCACTGTGCCTGGCTCACTTGGAAAATCTTTGATCAGTTTCTTCTTTATGAAACTGGGAAATCCTAGAATATGTGATTATTGGGCTTCATGATCTAGGCTGTGTTCCCGAGCTGTTCTTATTTAGTGCTTCTGTATCGGGGTGGTGAGATGTTTACCCTCCAGCAAGGAACTTCTCAAGTTACCCAATACTCAGCAAGATGTTGCACTTAAACCTCTTATATTTCCATTTGCAGGTGATTGGGGCAGGGGGATTTTTCTTTTCTTTTTTGCTTTAAGCTTTATGCAAAGGATTTTGGATGGAAACGATTTCACTGAGGGAAAGATTTTACAGAGGATGACGTGTTCCCTCCCCTTCATAAAAATGAGTATGACACCATCTTTTTTTTCATGAGTCAACGTTGTCATGCAACAAAGTGGCAGAGCCTCGCAGTATGGAGTGTTGGTCATGACGTTCTCATAGTGATTGTCCCCAAGCTGCTTCCTTCAACTTCTGTTTTATTGGCTCTAGCAGGCTGCTGTTTATTTCCGTCTGCTATTGTTTCTGTCTCTGGTGCCTCCCTCCTTCTCACCCTATACTCAGAATGAGAACTTTAAGATGGAAAAGTACGCAATCAAAGCTGGTGTTGGAACGTGTGAAATAAGTATCAGTAAGCCCGCTGATAAGGCGTATAATAAGTAAACCAGCAACAAGCCCCATATTATTATCATCAGCAAATTCTCTGACACCCAAAGCTGATTTCTAAGATCAGTGCACAAGGGAGAATGTATTTTCATGGCAAACAAACTTTAAAAATATTTTTTGAATGAACTCTTCCCATAAAACTCTACTTTGGGGAGGCAACTCTTCCTCAGTTGTTTCTTGAATGCCTTCCAGCCTGGAAGACTCATTTATTGGCATTGTATTTGACAGTGCTTCTCCGCTGTTTATAGGGTTTTCAATGGCTCATTGCTTTGGGAATGAGCTGCTGGGTCCTTCTCCCTATTCTATCTTAGTCTGGAAGCTCAGCTGAAACCTGTTCACCATGGGTGGCCCTGCTGGTATTTGAGATACCAGTGGCACAGCTTTCAGCATCACAGCAACATGCCAGCCCTCACAGCAGGACAAGCTGACAGAGACGTGGAGATCATTCCCATTAACCAACAAATATTTTGTACATTAGCCATTTATGTCTATGAAGGAAGAAAAATCCTTCAGTTTGTCTCAGGTTGTCCTCGGCATGTATAATATCTTGATGTCTTAATCTCAAGTTTTGACCTCACTCATACATGTCTGAGCTTGGAGAGAATGTAGTTTCTCATCGATGGTCTCCAGTCCTATTCATCTCTGGCTGAATAAAATCCCATCGTGCACAGTGGAATTGTTGGTGGAACAGCTCACTTACCCAAGTTCAACTCTCTGAGCTGTTTACAGGAGGAAAACTATTTCAGTGATACTGTGGAGAGCCCCATCACTGGAAGACACACAGAGTTAATCTTCATTCCCACAGCTTATGAGATGTTTGATGTTTATGCAAACACAATAATGTGCTGGGTTGTTGTTGTTAGGTGCCATCGAGTTGGTGTCCGACTCATAGTGACCTTATATACAACACGCAAAACAGTATTGTCAGGGCTTCTCTGCTATTCATAGGGTATTCAATGGCAGATGATTTTTGGGAGTGGGTTGCCGGGTCTGTCTCCCAAGCCTGTATACAGCACCTGGTGTTCCCAGATGGTCTCCCATCCAAGTACTAACCAGGCCCGACCCTGCTTAGCTTCTGAGACCTGACAGGATTGGACACCACAGTGGTAGGACTGCAGGCAGTGTGCTGGGTAGTGTCCGGCAGACCACGTGTGCTGAGAGGCAATAAAATAAGGGGTCAGAGGGAAGACTTTGGAGCCAGACTTCCAGAGTTCCAATCCTGGCACCACCACTTAGTGGTTCTTGGGTGAATGTAATGTACTTGCTGTGTGCCTCGGCTTCCCCCCTCTGTAAAATGGAACTGGTGAAGATACCCATTCCTTAAAAGGCAAGGAGTGCTGGCGCACAGTCGGCCCCCACTCGGTGCTGGTCATTATTGTGTTTGTTGTTGCTTTACTTAGTGGGCCACTTGAGGAATTTTCAAGGGCACTTTTGGCTCCACAGGTGACTTTTTCCATCGCTAAGTTTGTCACTTTCCTGGGTCTTACCTCCAGAAAGCAGACCCTGCTGGATTTCTCCACCAGCAACCTCTCGAAAATTAAGTGTTCTTGGTGAGGGGAAGGAATTATGATCTTCTAGCTCGGTAGGAAGGAGGGCCACATTGCAGCCCAGGCTCCCTGACCTCTATGGAAACCTCCAGCAACACATGTTTTCAGAGCCATCCATAAAGTATGACCTAGAGCTGTACTAAACCTACAGAAATCAACCTCCCCCAGTGAGAAACAGATTCATATGATCAAGTGCCCATTGCGCTTTCTAATGATGCTTAGGGTACTTTGTAATCTGGGGGAAGGTATTCCATAGCTCCTGGGGCCCCCTCACCTCTCCTATTTGTCATTCCAAGCTTCAAGTAGAGCATGGACTATGAGGTGAGGAATCCAGGTATTCCTCGTCCTTCCAGGACCTCATTGAATGCAGCACCCGTGTAATTAGCCTGGGAGTGACCAGCGTGCTTAGGGTAACACTGTCTGTCCTCAGCATCAAAGATGAACTAGCGTACGGATTCCGCATAGGACCCCACCTTGCCCCAACTTTGACAAAAATAATGTAGATAGGATTATATATAATCATATCTATCTATCTATCTATCTATCTATCTATCTATCTATCTATCTATCTATAAGGTGCTGTAGGCTTGGGAGACGGACGCAGCAACCCACTCCCAGAAATCAATCCGCCATTGAAAACCCTATGAGCAGCAGAGAAGCACTGACAATAGTGTTTCCCTTGTTGTACGTAGGATCGCTATGAGTTGGATACCGACTTGAGGGCACCTAACAACTATATATATATGTATGATATATAGGCTTCAAGTGTTGTCACCGCTTCAGAGGCAGTGTTTTCTACGAAGAGCTTCAGAGCTGGAAAGCCTTTGCAAAGTCATCAGCGGGGTTGACGGTGTTGCAGTGGCCTCTGGCTTAGCTTTGAGCTGCTTCTCTTACCCTTTGAGCCTGGCTGGGGCTCCGAGGCATGCGTTCCTGACTTGCGATTTGAACCCCGAGTACAAGATTTAATACTTTTTATGAAGAAAGAGCCACGCCCCTTCCTTTAACTCGCTATTGCAAATCATGAACAAGGTGCTCTGGGTCCAGCTCCTGACAGGGTATAGACAAGATGGGGGACAACAGGAGACAAATGCGGGGTGCACTTGACCCTTTTCAGGGCTGGGTTAACGCTGGGCTGTAAAGGTTATTTTCTCATCCTGAAATGGGCCCTGGGTCCCAAAGAATTCCATTCACAATATAAGCTGGAATGAATGGTGCAGTGCAGAACATGCGGTGCTAGGTGGAGAGGGATTTATGGGGAAGCAGAGGCGAGGCACGTGGCGTGTGCGCCTAGGCAGGCACCGCTGTGCGCGCGCGCACCTGCCCAGTGTCAAGCTTGACTCGGCCCGTGCTGTGTCATTACGGGAGCGCCCATCTGGAGCCTGGGCTATTATTTCCAGTGACTGGACACCCCGGGGGCAGCGGGGAATGAAAAGAGCAGGGCAGCCTGGGCTCGGCGAGACGCTCACTGCCTCCGAAAGGTCGGGTCGTGTTTCTTGCAATTGACTCGATGGATTTGGACTCTGTGGCATAGGCCGGCCATCTCCACTCTGCCTGAGTTTTCCCGGAATGTGCCTTCGGGGTGTTTCCACGCTGACCTCATTACCCTGCCCTGGCGGTGAGCTTGGCAGCGAGGGGCTGCAGCCCAGCCCTGGGACGGTGCGTCTGCCCCAGCCAGTGTGGTGCATGTCGGGGTCCCTCCCTGATCTCTCGGTCTCCCTGGGCAGAGACCTACCCCAAGGTGCTGAACCAGGATTACAGGAATCGGGAGATGGTGGCCGGGCTGGGCCCAGTGTTTCCCACTCTTGGAAGCACAGGGAATGAAGACATGAGGAGAGAAAAGAAGTGCCCAGGCACCGACTCTCAGCTCTTCAGTGGTGAACGGAGGGATACCCGAGCAAGACCACTCTAAGCTCCCCCAATTCCACAACTCCTTTTTAGAGTGACTATTTTCTAATCAGTTCTGGGAGCGCACCAGGCAGCAGGAGGAAGTGACTTTCTTACATTCACTGCCTCTGCGTGCCTCTTGCTTACAAAAATTTTTCCTGGGTCTCTTTCAAGGGAACCACAAGTGCTTTCTGAAACAAGGTTGTTCCACCAAAGATAAACTCCCCAGGCTACCAAGGAACTTGGGGCTGAAGGTGGCCAAGGGCTTCTGTTTATTAAGTTCTAGACAGCCAAGGTGGGTTGGGGTTGGGGTTTGGGGTGACCAGGACCAAGTCTCCCCCTCGGCTCTCTCTCTTGTGTTATGATGGCAGGTGAATCATTTGAAGCCTTAGAGCCCGCCAATGAAGATCATGTCTCTTATCCTTATTAAGAGGAATACATGAGATTGCATCTAAGGAGTCCTTTATAATACCTAATTTAAGTTATTTATATTCATATTTCTGGTCTTCACTAGGAAGCTATTTCATTCACCAGGCTCTGGTCAATTATTTGCTGAAGCTAGAAGAAAAAAGTCTAAAATCTGATGTGGGGGAAAAAGGAAATTCCACACCATGAAGGTCAATCAGGCGGTAGAATAATTTCATCTCGGGAGCTGTCAAGACACCAGAACTAGAGATATTCAAGGGAAAATTGGATGTAATGCTTAGGGAAATAGTATTGGAAGACTTTTTGCCCTTGTGTACCAGTCTGAAGGAGATGACCCAGCAGCCAATCTATAAATAAAATGCTTTTATGTGTTGTCCAAGACTTGGGGTGCTCTGGGACTGGTGGGTTCTGTCGGGCACTTTGAAAAGTGATAATACACAAAGTATTGCAAGGAAGCGAAGCCCTGGTGTTTCTCTTTCCCATAAAGGCTACATTTGAAATACGAGGCTCACTCACTGTCTGTGTTCATGTGGAGTGGCTTACTCCATATTGTCCAAGGACAGAATTACAGCAATTTAGTTAACGTAAAGATCTTAACTGGCTTTCTTTTCACTTCTGGAATCAGGTAATACTTCATCCTATAAAACAGAATAGGGCTGGGATTTAGCTCAGTTGGTAGAGCACTGCGCTGCAGTCTCTGAGGTCCCGAGTTCAATTCCCAGCACCACAAAAATGGGAGAAGGACCTGGCAATCCACTCCCAAGGCAATCCTGAAACAGTCTGCCATTGAAAACCCTATGAGGGTCGCTATGAGTCGGATACTGACTCCACGGCACCTAACAACAAATAAAACAGAATAAGTGGTCGAAGGGTCTCAGCAAAGGATGTTAGTTGTATAGGCAGAGAAGTATTTTTGAGAAAAAGCAGATGTGGAAAGCTAGAGAGATTGGTCATTTCAAAGTGATTTTCCTTATAAGATAGGGACAGGGATAAGGCACCACAGGACAGAATAACTGATTAGTAAGCATCGGGCTATTTCGGTTTACTTCGCTTTTGCCTACGGATTAGAGCAGATAGAACTTCATTATCATGCCAACTGAAACTGGCCTGTTGGAAAAATTGGCAGGTACCTCTCTAATCTCGATGTCTCCAAGGGCAACAAATCAAACTTAGTTTCAACTTGGTGACATGGGACTTCAGCGTGAGTGACCCCATTTTGACTGTAGGCTAGCTCAGGACCTTAATTCAAAACAATAGCCTCCTATACCTTTTATTTAACAATGCAAATGTGCCCATGGTTGTGTTACCAGAGATTGGTGGGGAGCGGAGGGAGGCAGTTCCTGAACACAGGTCTGGGAATCTGGCAGCAAAACCCTGGTCCTTGTATTTGGCGTATAAAAGAATTTATACTTGATACAGAAATTATAGTGAGTATAGAACAGGTTGATTAAAGATTGTTGTTGTTAGGTGCCGTGCATCCGACTCATAGTGACCCTCATAGGGTTTTTCGAGGGCTGACTGTTTTGGCATTGCCTTGGGAGTGCGTTGCCACGTCCTTCTCCCAGTTTTGGGTGCTGGGAATCGAACTCGGGACCTCAGAGACCACAGAGCGGGACTCTACCAACTGAGCTAAATCCCAGCCCCTGATTAAAGATAGTACACCTTTAAGGAGTAGTTCTGGAGGAAACTGAGGCACCTGGAGGAGCTGAGGTAGTTCTACAAAGGAATTTGGAAACACCTGCGTTCCCTGGGTGACTCAGCATGAGGGGTGTCTGTTCCCCAGGGGAAGGTAAAGAAGCCAGAGGACAGCAGAGTGAAGCTGGCTTCCAGAGGGGAAGGGGCCTTGGGTAGGCAGAGAAGGTAGCGGGCCAGAAAGGAGAGGTGAGCACATGGTCATTGGAGAGAGAAAAGCAGAGGAAGGGGGAGAGAGAGAGAGAGAGAGAGAGAGAGAGAGAGAGAGAGAGAGAGAGAGAGAGAGCGAGCGAGCGAGCGAGCTCATGCTTGTAGAAGGCTAGAGTGGCCACATGCTAGTTTTATTGAAAGTAGGGCACACCCAGTGTGACATCAGCCCTGCGCACCTCGTGAGAATGGGCCAAGGGTCTTTGCTTTGTAAATGGCCCAATGGCTTGGATAGGGGATGGGACCCATTGGAAAGTGTCCTATGTCCTCGGACACACGCGAGGGCTTCCTCACGGTGGAAAGGCGGGAGCCGCTTTCAGCGCCCTCCGCCTCCACGGCGCCTGCGCACAGCTAGGCTGGCCTGCCCGTCAGCTCCACGTGGTGGAAGTTTGTTCATTTAGCTCGCAGCTGGTCTGAGGCTGCTCGTCAGGGTTGGGGGAAAGCTTTCTTCCATACAGAGGCTCAGGAAGTCGAGTTCCTTTGGGCTTGTGGTTCCACTGTCCGCTACACGCTTGGCACCCTCTGCGTGAGCTGGTGGAAGGGGAGAGCATGGCTGGGAGGGGCGGCCACCCCTTAATTGCCTTGGCCAGAACAGGTGGTATCGGCCCTTTAAACCCCATTGGCTAGGACTCAGTCATGTGACCACATCTACTCGGAGGAGGGGGTGTTATAGGAAACGGGTCAAGCGGAGGCTCAGCTGGGTCTAGCTGGGCAGCCTGTGGTGTCGCCATGATCCTGTTCGCAATGCCCTTCAACAGATCCCCCTCGCTCTGAGACGAGCATCAACACCGAGCAGAGGAGAACCACAAGCTGTCACCTTTGAGAAACAGGTAAGAGCTGTGGAATCTCTTGGCGGATAGCAGTCGCTAATTGTGCTTGCAGTCAGAAGGGCTCCCAAACACCGTTAGTGGGCTCTCTGACCCAGAGGAACAAAGAAATTGTGCTCTGATATGGTCCAGTCTATGAAGTCACATTTCATGAAGAGCTGGTGTGCCTTCGGAAGGCCTGGAGGGGATGGAGATCCTGGAAAGTGCTCATTTTGAGGGTTGGTTGCCTGGGGAAATGCATTGAGGGGAAATGCTAACCCCTATTGTAAGCTGGGCCCTTTCCTCCAAGGGTACTGTTAGGTAGCGAGCCTGGCCAGTAGCAGGCAACATGGAGGGAAAGGGCAGCAAACTTGACGCCTGCCGTTTTGCCACAATGAAGAAGCCATAGGCGTGTTTGAGGCCATTGGAAAGACATTTTCCAATGGATTCCACGCCCTACCAAGCCCTCGAGCCATTTACAAAAGGAAGACCCCAGGCCCACTCGGTGCCCGGAGCTGATGTCACAGTGGGCCTTCACTGGTTCGAATAAATCAGAGGGAAGGCGTGCCTGTGCCCTCTTCTTCCTCCTCTCTCCTTCCTCTCCCACAGGCTTGCTCTCTCCCTTTGTCTCTGCTCTTCTCTCTTCAGCAACCATCTGTTCGTCTCTCCCTTCTCTCGGGCTGTCCATGCTCTCTGTCCACGCAATGCACCTTCTCTTCTAGAAGCCCTCTTACCTCTTCAGTTCCCTGGCTTCTTTACCTTCCCCTGGGGAACAGAACCTGCCTTTTGCTGACTCACCCATAGAACGCAGGAGTTCCCAAGTTCCTTTGCAGAGCTGCCTAAGCGGCTCCAGGTGCCTCAGTTTCGCCTGTAATTGTTCCTTAAAGGCGTCTTATCTTTAGGAAACCTGTTCTATATTCTCTCCTATAACCTCTGTACCATGTATAAATTCTTTTATATGCCGAATGCAAGGACTGAGGTTTTTCTTAGGTTTCGCAGCGAGCCTCCCACTGTGGACCCGCAGCTCCCCAACCCGCCTCCCCGATAACGGTACAGCTAACAAGGCTCTGTTTGATTCCCGACCTCTGCTGTGTGGGTCTCCCTCTGAAAGGCGAGGCTGGCTTGTATAGGCAAGGTGACAAATCCCTGGGGCCCGATCGCACAGAAACGTTCTCAGGTGTCATAATTACCCATTTCCTGCCCAAAGCCCACAAACAAGCTGCAGCCCTCAGGACACAAGCCGCTGGAACCTTCTGCACAATTGTTTGCAGAGCGTGTAGTGTTCATCTGTAACCCATTTAATTGCCCTAGCTGCACGTTTAACTGCCCTAGACTGGCTGGTACGAATTTTACAGAGAATCGGATGTGAGGGTGGTTAATAGCAGGAGGGTCTCTAGCCACTGTGGGGAGCTGAACAGGGCTGAAATGTGAGGACTGCTTTGTGCCCAGACCAGTCACATGGCCGTGAGGTTGCAGTTTCCTGTTCTAGCCCTCTGCCGACAAAGACCAATAAACACGTCACGAGGTGACCAGAAACATGTGAACTTGGGAAGGCAAACACTGACATTAAGCACAGTGTTTCCATGGTCTGAACCACTGCTCCTAGGAGAAATTACAGCCCTGGCTTGTTGAAGGTGCTAAACTCCCTTAATTATACTCCTTCCCACCCCCTGCCCGGTGAGGCAAACACACGGACCAAGCAAACATTTTCCCTTCGTTTCGAAAACCCATCTTGTGTCCAACTCTGAGTGATGTTTGCTGGGTAGTAAACAATATCCAGACAATGACGTGGTGACGTTTGCTAATGGTGTGGGCAGGAGAGAAGTCTGCTAGGGATTCTGTCACGTGGTCTGCCTCCAAAATGCTTAGAGGTGATGGTGGTGGTGTGTGGGCAATTGCTCTGATTATATGGAGATTCCTGCAGATGTCTTTCCGTGGTACCATTAGCTTCCCAGTCCTTTGAGACAGTCACGGCTTCTTCCCTGTGAGGACCAGGGCTTCCCTTTGCTTTTGCGTTTCCCTCAGGCTGGAGGCGGCATTTCCATCTTGGGCAGATGCAGACTTAAGTATGGGGTTAGATGGCATGATTCAGACAAGAAAGTGTAGTGTGAATCACAATATTGAGAATATTGGGAGCAAACAAGACGTAGGGATGCAGAATGGTATTTTTTCTCCCATATTTGCAAAGGGTGTGTGTGTGTGTGTGTGTGTGTGTGTGTGTGTGCGCGCGCATGCGTGTGCAAAGGGGGGGAGGAGGAGGAGGGAGGGCGGGATAGAGGGAGACTGGGTGACATATTTAAACAAAGTTTTCTTTTTTCACTTGAAATAACCGTGTATTGTTTCCTTGTCCTATTATTACAAATAATGCTTCAGTAAATATCTTTCTGCACGTGACTTCCTTTCTTCTAAAAGATTTCCTCCAGAATAAATGTTTTGCATAGGAATAGCTGGTCAGAGGGTAAGGATGGTTTTTAAATTTTTTCCCCCAATATATATTGTGGTCTTTTCCAGAGGAATCATGCTAATTTACAGTGTCACCATCAAATAATGAATGTAACCATTTTGTTGCAGTTTTATCACTGATTCTGCCTCACTCTTTGTTTAATTTGCTAGAGTTGAAAATGGCACTCATTATTATT
This sequence comes from Pedetes capensis, assembly GCA_007922755.1. Taxonomy (NCBI): domain Eukaryota; kingdom Metazoa; phylum Chordata; class Mammalia; order Rodentia; family Pedetidae; genus Pedetes; species Pedetes capensis. The sequence goes on from VMDO01009684.1 coordinate 48,331, forward strand.
TCGATTGCATTTCTTTTCTTTGCAGCAGTTATATTTTGCCATGCGCTTGCATACTTTTGTATTTGGGGGGAAATATTCAAATGTCATGGCTTTTGCTGGTTTTGCCCAGCAGTGCTCTCTTCCATTTGAATGAGCCTGCAGTGGTTTGACTGTGGTTTGTCCCCATTAAAACTGCGGTTTGGTCTCCGGTGTGGCAGTGTTGGGAGTGGAGCTAGAGGAGGTGTTGGAGTCATGGGGCCAGAGCAGTCATGAATGGATTAAGGCTTTTCTTTGCAAGTGAGTTCTTGCTCTATCAGGGGACTGGATCAGTTACCTCGAGAGTGGGTTGCTGTGAAGGGAATTTGGCTTCTTTGGCTTTCATTTGTTTCTCTGCGTGTGTCTGCCTGTCCTTCTGCTCTCAGTCATAAGATGAAGCAGCTCAATGCCTTCGACAGGTGCAGCTGCCTTTTCTTGGACTTCTCAGCCTCTAGTGAATTTGTAGTGAGTTACTTTTGGGATAAATGGAAAGGTAAAAGTCTCTAAGCTACTACTTGGAGTTATTGTCAGGGTTAAGGGCATGTCCTCCAAGACTGTCAAGTCTTCCCAAGACCTTTGACACCAGTGACTGGTTTGGGTGTTCTCCAAGGCTGCACCCATGTGAGGCCAGCTAGCTACAAATTTGGGGTCCCCATGGAGTCCCTCAGATTGGTCAATTTTTAGAATAACTCACAGAACTCAGGAAAGCACTACACACAGAATTGTTGTTAGGTGCCATCAATTTGGGTCCAACTCATAGCGACCCTATGTACAGCAGAACAAAACACTCCCTGATCCTGTGCCAGGCACATGATCTTATTTATGGTTAGGCCCATTGTTGCAGACAGTGTGCCAATCCATCTGGTGGAGGGCTTTCCTTTTTTCATTGACCTGCCACTCTCCCAAACGTGATGTCTTTCTCCAGGGATTGGTCCCTCCTGACTAAATACATAAGGTCCCTCCTCTCCAAAATATATAAGATGCAGTCCAGCCATCTTTGCTTCCAAGGAGCATACACAGAGTTAGTTTTATTATAATAAAAGGATACCATGAGAGCCAGCCAAAGGAAGAGATGCATAGGGCAGAATTGGGAAGGAGAAAGTCTGAAATGGAACATTTCAGTGTCCTCAGAAGCACATTACCCTCCTGTTGCTGATGTGTGACAATATGCACAGAGTAGTGCCCACCAGGGGGCTGGGATTTAGCTCAGTGGGTAGAGCTCTGCGCTGCAGTCTCTGAAGTCTCGAGTTCAATTTCCAGCGCCACAAAAATGGGAGAAGGACCTGGCAATCCACTCCCAAGGCAATCCCGAAACAGTCCGCCATTGAAAACCCTATGAGGGTCGCTATGAGTCTGATACTGACTCGACGGCACCTAACAACAACAAGTGCCCACCAGGGACCCTCACTGTCTTAGTCCATTTATGTGGCTATAACAAAGTTGTTGTTGTTAGGTGCCATCGAGTCATGTCCGACTCATAGCAACCCTCATAGGGTTTTCAATGGCTGAATGTTTTGAGATTGCCTTGTCCTTCTCCCATGGTAATTTATAAAGAACAGAAATTCATTTCTTACAGTTCTGGAGGCTGGGGAGTCCAAGAATAAGGTGTCAGCAGGTTCGTTGCCTAGTGAGGGTTTGTCCAAACCCTGGTGCTCAGAGTTTTCACTGGGGTTTCCTCACTTAGGCTCCATAGACTGAATCACTGATTATCAGGCATCACAGGACTCAAAGTGACAGCTCTCTAGTCGCAGGCTGGTCTTTCTGCAGGGACCTGCCTCCCATCCTGGGCCATCTGTTAGCTAACTATGCACCTCACCTCACTGCAGAAGAGGGGCATGCCATGGATAACAGAGACACCACTGTCACTCTGGAAATCCCAGGGACTTCGCGATCACCTCCCAGGAGCCGGGATAAAGGCTAGACTGGCTCTCTGGGGAGGGTTGATTCTTCCCCGCATAGGCACCCACTTGTGGCAGGCAGCCCCTGAGGGGTCCCCTAGCCATCCCCACCGCCTGGTATTCACATCTGTGCAACCCCCTCCCGTCCTGCACTTGACTTAGTGACTCATTTTTGTATGTAGGATACTGATCACGTGACAGGGGTCACTTTGGGGCTTCCTTCCCTATTGCTCCCCCTTTTCGCTCTTTTATCAGTGACGCCAGCTGCCATGTTGTGAGATGTTTTATGGAGACACCCATGCGGGAGGCAGCGAGTGAGGCCCCTGGGGCCACGGGGACCTGGAGCCCTGAGTCTAAAAACCTGGGAGGAATTGCATCATGCCCATACCCACGTGCCTAAGCTCCAGCGTAGATCCGTGCTCAGTCACACCTGGAGACGAGGCTCCACACCTGTCCGACCTTGACTGCAATCCCGTGAGATCCTTCAGGCTCAGGGCACCCAACTGAGGCCATCGCTGCCATCTTCGCCTGGGGGAAGGATGACCTAATCAGCTTTCACTCTTCCAAATCACCACTGTTCAGGTTAATTTTTAATAGCGCAGCAGGTAAGATAACACATTGCCCTAGTCTGCTCATTCATTCTTTTTAGGAGTCTGCCTGTCCACACACTGGCATAAATGTCCTTCAGATCACGGGCTGAAAGGTGCACAGAGAGGCAATGTTTAAAGGTGGAGGTTACATCAGTCAAGCTTTTTGTCACTGACACAGAATGCCTGGCATACACAATGTGAAGGGAGAGATGACGTATTTTAGGTTGCTGTTTCAGAGTTCAGTCCACAGCCCTTGGCTCTGTTCATTCTGGACTTGTGATGAGGCTGCTCATCATGGCACGTGACACTGGTTTACTTTCCTCTGCAGAAGGGAAGCGGAGAGCAAGGCAGGCACCAGGCAAAACCTTCCAAGGTGCCCCCTCCTTTCACTTCCTCCGGCAACGTCCTGCCTCCTGAAGTTTCTACCACCTCCCCAAATAGTGCCACCAGCCGGGGGCCAAGCACTCCACACAGGAGCCTGTGGGGGACATTTCCTACTCAAACCAGAACAGATGTATCCGCTCTGGTTCTATATATGCATTGTTGTTGTTAGATGCCATCGAGTAGGTGTCCGACTCATAGCGACCCTGAGTACAACAGGCAAAACACTATTGTCAGTGCTTCTCTGCTGTTCATAGGATTTTCAATGGTGGATTGCTTTTTGGGAGTGGGTTGCCAGGTCTATCTCCCAAGCTGCAGCACCTGTAGTTCCCAGGAGGTCTCCCATCCAAGCACTAACCAAGCCCGACCCTGCTTAATTTCCGAGAGCTGATGGGATCGGATGCCATAGTGGTACGGCTGCAGGTACTTTCCAGTTGGGAAGCTAAAAATCAGATACAGCCTTTCAGACATGATAGTGATACCGCTATAGGCTTATGTGCGTTAGGATGCATAAAATGGCGATTTATTTTGTTCTCCTTTAAGACATTCTTGTTTACCTCTTACAATTTTATTTGCAACTAGTTAATAATAAAAGATTAATATACTTTCTTATCTATAACTTACTTAATTCTTCTTAGATAAAACACACAACAATTATTCATTATTTAAAGACCAACTAGAAGGTACTGGAAACTCTGGTTAAGTTTATCTTCATTCCCTATTAGGGGAATGAAGTTTATCTTCATTCCCTATTAGGCCTCTTTTCCCCAAACTGTGCATATATCAGCTTAATAGGGATTGAGCCATTAAAATACTCCAAACCTTTTTTCCTTAAATATGAATCCTCAACCCTAAAGTCATGTTTTTTGAAAGTTGTTATGCTGGAACTTAAATTTTCTTCGAGCCAAGCCACTGGTTGTAAGTCCCACACGTGAGTTTACTCCCTAGAAGATACTTTTGGTTTGTGATCAGTTGTTTCTCTGTGGATAGATTCAATTATAAATTACAATCAAGTGGACTTTTTCACGGTGTCCTCCTGTCTAAGTGTCTTAAGTCCTTTGTGGATTATGAAGTAACTACAGCGCTTGAAAGGCAGGTTGATAATTGAGTACACGAACGAACACAGACTCTCCTCTATGTTCGAGAGGGGCGCGTTCCCAGCTGGGAACATTAAGCTGGATTTTATTGAGACTGGGGACCGCTGGCCCAGACAGCTGGGGGATCCCTCGGGCTGTTTTGAAAAGTATCCTGGGATCTTTAATTTCCACCTGGATGGTCAGGGAGGTGAGAGGAAGGTGCGCGCCGGGTGAGACCTTGTGTTTCTCAGGGCGCCTTGAACCAGGCAGCCCCACCTCCAGAGGTGAGAGGCGCGACCCGAGCAATTACACAGCCTTTCAATTGTCCCTGCGGAACCCCAACTACATTCTCACGGCTGGCCCTTTCCCAGGAGAGTTCAGGGGGTGCCTGGGAGGAAGTGTGAGGGGGTTCTCAGGGAGCTGTTTCCTGAGCGTGGTAGCGGGTCGGGAGGGGGTGTGGAGTCATCATCGTTGCTTTTTCACGTGACTTTTTTTTCCTTTTCTGTCGTGCCATTTGTTTAGCACACACGTGACGGGCGCTCGAGGTTATCTGGTTGCGTGTCACGATTTTCCCTTGGCACGTGGAGAATGGAGTCTGGCTTGTCCCTTTTGTCTCTTTGCTGCTGTTATCTTGGCACTGCTGACGGAGAGCGGCTTCTTGGCAGCTCACCTGGAGAGGCTTTGGGAGGAAAAGGTGCTAAGGAAGTTGAAATGATTGGCACCGTTGTTTGTGTGGGTGCCAGGAAGCAAAGGACCTCTGTGTGTGTGTGTGTGTGTGTGTGTGAGAGAGAGAGAGAGAGAGAGAGAGAGAGAGGGAGAAGCACACGCCCCTGTGTGAGCAGTTTTCAGTTTTTGGAGGAACTGATACTAGTGAGAATTGCTTAGAGCTTATAAACGCAAATTCCTCAAGCCCCCTCTGGGGTTGGCTCAAGAGCCACTAAAAAATAGTCTGACAGTTCAACTAAATGCAGCTAATCTGTGGTGGCCGAGATTCTGCCCCTATCTGCTGTATTCAAGTACAGCCAATTCTGCACTCTCTGGGGCCCTGGGTTCAATCCCAGCACCACAAAAACAGGAGAAGGACGTGGCGATCCACTCCAGAAGTGAGCCTGAAACAGTCATTGTACAACAACAACAACAATAGTTTTTGGTCTGTGGTTTAGCTCAGTGGGTAGAGCGCTGCTCTGCGCTCTCTGCGGCCCTGGGTTTGATCCCCAGCACCACAAAAATGGAAGAAAGAGGTGGCAGTCCACTCCTGAAACAATCCTGAAACAATCCGCCATTGAAAACGCTATGAGGGTTGCTGGGAGTCAGACCTCAACTCAAAGGCACCTAACCACAAACAGAAATAAATACAGTCAGTGGATAATTGTTCTCCCCCTCCACATATTGCCCTGTAGCCATGAGGAATGAAGGTAACAGATTTAGAGCAGCAGGAAGCACTGTTCCATCCGTGTCTGAAGTGTGAGGTAAGTTGTCTTTCCTGCCTGGAGTTGTGGACTTACCCACGGGGTTGTGAGAAGCGCCAACTCTCCAGGGAACTGGTGTCTAGGCACGAACTGCCCTCCTTCAGAAGCTAAGGTACGTAGTTTTACTTCCATGTCTTTTAATGGAATTTGTAGTCTTCATCAGCTTCCCAAAGCATGCCACTTTCACAGCTTAAGGTAAATTCTGCACCATGAATTCACAGGATTTTTTTCTTTTACCTGGGGTGATAATGTAGCTTTTTATAGTGCTTTTTTTTTTCTCCTGAGATAGCTTTCATTTGTTTACATGAATTCCATTTTTCTTGCTGGGATAAAAAAAAAAAAATAAAAATTATGCAAGTTGTCTACATAGGTGTGAGATTGTGGGCTGTGATTTCCTTGAAGTTACTTGGGACCAGAATATTTTTATGCCTGCATCCTGAGTGCCTCACACATTGCCTAGCAAAAGGTGGGCACTCGATGAACAATTATTGAATGATGAAATAATGGGTCAGTTCCATCAAATGATTGATTGGACTGTTTTTACATATCTGGCCTGCTCATTGATTGAATTAACCCACTCACGGGCTATTTTGATCTTTAAGGGATATATAGATATATGTGTATATGTATATATATATACATATATACATATACACACATATACATATGCATATATACATATACATGTATGCATATACATATACGTATATACATACAGATTTTAGAGTATGTATGTATATACATATATATGTGTATATATACACATATATGTATGTGTGTGTCTATATACACATATATGTATGTGTGTGTCTATATACACATATATGTATGTGTGTGTCTATATACACATATATGTATGTGTGTGTCTATATATACATATATGTGTGTGCATATATATATGTGTGTGTATATATATATACATATACATATACACATATACACATTTCTAGAGAATGTGACTCATCTTGGTAAACAGTGTTTACTGGAAGGACTCAATTGCAAGGGGCTAAAATCCCATAGTTTAATTTTGCTTGGGTAAAAGGCGATTTTCACTGGAAAACTGATAAGAACTTTTGTGGTAACAGTTGTGAACATTTCAGCTCAGATGACACCCAGAAATTCCCTTTCTGCAGTGAATGGATGCATGTTCAGAGGGGAATCTGGGGCAGGGGACTGGTCTTTCATCTCCCACCTGAGGCAGGAGGAAGCTCCAGTCTCCTCTGGGAAGAGGGTGTGCTTATGAAATAGTGGAAGGACCAAGCACCAGCAGACCTGTGCTTGCTTGGGAGCAGAGCTTTGAGCTCTGGAGGACCCGTGCGGTGTCTCTGAGGAGTAACAGCTGAAATAATAAAGACCTGTCATCTAAGCTACTTTTTTGCAGAAACCACAAACATCCTTGGGAAAGTTGAAAGGAGAAGAAAAATCAGTTCTTTGGAGGAGGGATCACAGGGACCAGAGGCTGGGGATGTAAAAGTGGTTTTAACGGGTCTAGCGGAACCTTTCAATTTCGCCCCCGAGGCCTGTTCCTCACCCTGTCCTGTCCCAACACCTTCTCAGGCTGACAGTCCTGGTAATTGATGCGTTGGTGGGGGCTTCTCTCTGCAAACACATTAAGGCAGGAGGGACCACTCCAGGCCTCACCCCCTGACAGCCTGGCACAGGGGACCTGGAGGCGAGCGGACTGGGGGCCTGGCGATGTTGGAGGGAAGAGGGGATCGATCCCGTCAATCAGGCTGCCCAGCCACCGTCAGGCTCTGAGACCTTTCACCTGCTCCGCGGGGCCGTCAGAACTCCCAGGTCTCTTCGCAGGCCTTTTCTATTAGACACATTCTCCTGCGTTTTGATTTTTCCCTCCTAGAGTCATTTTTTTTATAATTACCTGCATTGAACCGCACTTACCATCTGTGGGCTGGAAGCAGGCAAATGATTTATTAGTCTTGGTTTCCAGCCGTGCTGAATGGCGTGGGGTTGATTTGGCTGGTGACCCACACAGCCCAGGCTCCGATGGCTGGGTGGGTGGGGGCAGTGTCAGGATGAGGCTGCTCTTGGAGCCCGTGGACACCTGGGAGCTTGGGGGCTGGCGGTCCATCGATAGGCTGCAGCGTTGCAAAGGTGGAGGCTTAAGCCGGGTGGTTACAGCAAGCAGAACAAGCGACAGAGGGGCAGCTTGGGGTGCTTGTCTTGACACAGAGGGAGAAAGTAGGCGTGCAGAGAAGAGACAGTGTGTGCAGCGCCCCCTGTGGCCTGACGAGGCTCTGCTGCCTTCTGCCCACACTGCCCGCCTTAGATCCAAAGATCTGCAGTGGCGGTCATGGTGTGTTGGGGCGGGCGTCCCTGACCACCTGACTTGGCATTTGGGCACCTCCTGAGTCACACCCAAGCCAAGATGCCCACCGACACAGCCATTTCCTCTGGCTGGCAGATGGTGCTCAGGACTATCTTTTCCTAAGCTAGATATTAGATTGCAGCTTGGTCCAATGGATACATCTTCTTGGGTAATCGCCTGTCCTCTCACGTTGGACACTGGCCACAAAACACCAGCCAGGGTGCTGGGGACGAGGACGGTGCTCAGTAACAGTGGCTTCCATCCTTTGATCTTTGTTTCCTCCTGCCCTGGCCAGCATGACACAGCTCAATCAAAAGGACCTGGGTGGTGAAGAAGATAATGTGGGAGGGAGAGCAAAGGTTCCGTATGGATTCTGTGCACTATGGGCAATGTTGCCTTTGTGGCCTCCTTTTGACATAAGAAATTATGAAAACTTGCGTTTCCCTGTGTGTTGATACAATATCATTCATATTGTGTATCCAAACTTTCCATATTTCTGAAAGTTTGTAAGTTTTTTCTTCTGATATTAAAAGAAATTAAAACATTTTCCTAGGCCTTTAGAAATGTTGTGGCCCTGGGCAGAGTCTGCTGGGCCTGGTGGATCCATGGGCCTTGGAGAAGAGATACCAGGACCATTTTATTTCAAGTAGAGAATACAAACTATCATGATCTCTCTCCAGTGATGTGCCGAATAAGGCACATAAAGCATGGCTTATATTTTTCTTTGGACTTGTTGGTCTCTGATTTATAAACACTGAGTGGTGTTAAAAGATAAACGAAGGAACCACCAAATTTTAAAGAGTTTAGCAAACAGTGATTCATGAATTAGCTCCAAATCAGAAGTATGTCAGAGCCTTCTTTGAGGAGGTACAAGGAACAGGGTTTTATAGAGTGAATGGGGAAATATTACAAAGAAAACGCTTGATTGGTTACAGTTATAAAGTTGCTGTATTTGGCCTACCCTGCTGGAAATTCCCTGGTTGTATAATTATGAGTTTGTTGGCTGCTTCTGATTGGCTGACCTTCCGTTCCATTTTCTGTACTATAAGCTTTTACAAGACATGGCTCAAGTGAAGTTCTGCTTATGTTTGCAAATCAAGCAAGGTGAAGGTCACTTATGAAGCCTGACTGGCTTTGCCTGCTCTGGGATTCTTCAGGCCTAGTCTGTGTTTTAATTAACTTTTAACAGTTCCTTAGGTTTGTAAAGTAAAATTAGAGTCCATCTGTGTTGACTTGGAGACGTACTTTGAAGTTTGGACATTTTGATAACTTCCCGATATGCACTGATTTTTTTTTTTTTTTCTCTAGAGATTGTCACCTAAATTTCCAGGTTCCATGTAGTTAGATCATGGTAAATTAAAGTGCTGTTTAACTATTAACGTATTGTCTAATCAAACCAAGAAATTCTGGGAAGCAAGACCTTCACAATGAATCCTGTTTCAAAATAACAGTGATGACAATGATAATAATAAAAGTCTGCATAGCCTTACAAAGTCGCCTATGTAAAGCAAATAACGCCTTCTAATATATTTGCTTGTCACCCGGGTTTGGAAACTTTTGAGGAATTTCACACAGAATTCCCTCTCAGCTCCTTGACAGATGGAGCCGATGCTCTGGTTTTCTTTCTTCTACCCTGATCGCTCTTCCTCCAGAGTGGGTGTGATGTCGGGCTGTCTGCGCAGGCTGTCAAGGTGGCTAAGTGTGGTTGGTTGCTTCAGGCCTTACCCCTTGCTGTGAGAGAGCAAGGTACTGAGATGCTCTATGCTTTGGTTGTTTCAACCTTAAAAAGAGGATAGTACGTCTTATCCTGCGTTATGTGAAATGAATTTGTTCTTGAAATCATATAAGACAATGAATATTCACACAACAGGAGCTCAAAATCTCTTATTATATTTTTGTATTATTAATTCTGTTAATTGACATAAAATTGTATATATTTGTGGCATACGATATGTTTTGAAGTACATTGTGGAATGACTAACTCAACCTAATTACACGTGTTACACTACATGTTTGTGGTACGAACACTTAAAATCTATTCTCCGTGTAATTTTCAAGTATAGGGTATGTTGTTACTAACCGTTGTGTTTCTGTTGTACCATAGATCCCTTGAATTTATTCCTCCTAACTGCAGTTTGGGGTCCTTGACCAACATTGCCCATGCCTATCCCTCCCCCACCATTCTCCTCTGCCTGCTTTTGTTGAGTTTTGCTTTGATCACATTCCCCGTATGAGCGAGATCGCGTGGTATTTGTCTTTCTGTGCCTGGCTCATTGCACTCGTGAGAAGAATGTTCAGCTCATCCTAAGATCTGAACTGATTTTCTTCAAATCCCTAAAACTCAAAATCTTTCACGACAATCCACTATCGATTCATGTATAAGACAAAGTGTTCCAAGCATTGCTTATTGCATCTCTTAAACACTAAGCTAGCTCAGTGGCAGCTATACTTGTGTGTATAAGAGCCTGGTGACTGTGTATACTGTAATATAAATGAACAATGCAGAAATATGCTTTAGAAAAGCATAAAAATTAAAAAATAGTGAAGTAAAATAACCAAAGCATATAAAAAATGATTCCTTATAGAGTGAAAATGGGCGGATTAAAGGTGAGTGAGATTTGGAGGGGGGGGTCACAGTTGCTGCTGTGACATGTGATATGCCTCCAAGGTACAGTGCTTTTTGATTGATTTATAGGCAGAAACAGTGACTTGAACAATGTCTTCATAATCAATAGCATGGGAGGGTTCTCTATCCACAAAAAAACATTGATAGCAAAACTTTCACTTTCTCACAGAATCTTTAATGGAAGGTGACAGGAGCCTCTCAGTATAGTCATTGGCGCATCCATAGGACTCAGATGCCCTGGGCCAGCTGGTGCTTCCCCTCCACATGGCACTAGAGGGCGCTAACATCAATAAGAGCTTTAGCCTAACGCCTTCATAATTTCCTCCAAAAATAGCGTCAGCCTTTCTTTAGAGGTGTTCTGGCTAGGCGCATTTGCTTGCCTTCCGAGGTGCACACAGGGAGTGCTATCCATTAAATAAAAACCCAAGCACCCCATTTTATGAACACGTTGTCGTTGTTAGGTGCCGTTGAGTCAGGTCTGATGCATAGTGACCCTCATGGGGTTTTCAACAGCTGATAGTTTCAGTCAGGATTCTTTCAGGAGTGGGCTGCCATGTCCTCCTCCCATTTTTCTGGTGCTGAGACAGTGTGGAGCAGCGCTCCACCAACTGAGCTAAACCCCAGCCCCAGAAAACAGAGTTTGCCCCAAATACAAAGTCCACATCCGTTCAGTCTGGGTCTCACTGTTGGCAATGCACTCAGGTGGGCATTTGGAGTTGGTTTTATCACCTTGGGGTGGAAAATGGCAGCTTCGGGTTTAACCATCAGACGTGGCTCACAATTTTCTTCACAAGCAATTGAGTGTGAAACTTGGTCCAGTTTGTCCAGATGGGGGGCGTCTTTCTGCAACGTGCCTTTGCTGTGATAAATGATTTGATTTTTGTAGAGCAGGGGAGTGTGGGAATTAAAGAAATTATGAAAATAGACTGCTCATTTGTTCAGCAGTTATTGAACTCCTACTGTTTTGCCAGGCTCATGACTTTTTATCAAAATAGATCGTCATCCTGTCAACGGAAGTACAAGTTCATGCAGACCTCACTGGTTCATTGCTATTCCTCGCTGTCTACCTTTCTTCATAGTTTGCAAATTTGTGGTTCCGTGGAATGCTGGATGATAAAGGATATAGGCTACTATTTTTTTTTTGTTGTTTTTTTGGCTTGAGATTCTCTATTTCCAACCACATTTATATTTTCAGGGACATGTATTATAAAAATGCAGTGTGCCAGACCTCACCCCGATCTACAGAATTAGAAATTCTGGGGGTTAAGGGGGAGAACCTGCATTTTTTTTTTTTTTTTTTTGGAGATTTTCAGGTGCATCTAGAATAGCGAAGTCTTAGAGTCACTGCGCTTGTATGCCACCTGGCTGCCGTGTTTTGGAGAGAGAGGGATTTTACTATGTATGAAGAAAAGTCAGAAAAGGGGGTTAAGTGGGCTGCAAGAGGTCACAGCCTTGGTTAATGGGTAGCTGTAACGCACAGAACCCAAGCCGTAGAAGATGGAGCTGTCGCATTCTGTGAGTCTCTTGGAGGCTCCTGTTCAATGCCCAATATTTGCAACTCGTAAAAAGAAATCACTTAATAAAACACCATGCTCTGGGCAGCCGAGAGTTCGAGGATCTGGGGTGGAAAAGCTGGTGCCGTTTCTGGAGATTGCCTTTCTCTGTGGGAGGTTCCTGGGCCCCCAGGCACTGGGGTCTTAGAGACCAGGGCTCCAAGGCAGCCCTCTGCTCACTGAGGCAGGGGACCGGGGATCTGGCAGCCTCATCGGGAGACAGTGGTAATAATGCTCCCCTCTCCCGGGAGGAGTCGAGGGTTGTAGCATCTCTGAGCAGAGACTTTGCCCGTGTGCAGGTTCCCCCATTGTCTGGAGTGTTCTGTGGAGTTTTGTGCCACAACCAAGAATCCTTTCTCCCCTGTTTTGTTTTTTAAAACAATGTAATGAGGAAGACCATTTTCATCTGAATGATGCCCCGTTTTCCTTACCCTACCCTGCCCTTCTCTGTTGGTAGTTGTTGTTGTTGTTAGGTGCCATTGAGTCGGTATCCGACTCATAGCAACCCTCTGTACAACAGGGGAAACACTAGTGTCAGTGCTTCTCTGCTGTTCATAGGGTTTTCAATGGCAGATTGATTTTTGGGAGGGGGTTGCCAGGTCCGTCTCCCAAGCCTACAGCACCTGGTGTTCCCAGGCGGTCTCCCATCCAGGCATTAACCAGGCCCGACCCTGCTTAGCTTCCGAGATCTGACAGGATCGGATGCCACAGGGCTATGGCTGCAGGCTCTCTGTAGGTAAGTTGGACATTATTTTATTCTATTGCAGTCACCTGGCATGGCCCTTGATCTCTGCTGGGAAGTGAGGAGGTTGCTGGAAGGAGAGGCTCCTGTAGCTGCCCTCAGAGTTGACACTTGACCTCCTCCCAGAGTCTCAGGAGGCTCCAGCCACATCACTACCCTGCTGTGGCAGGGGGGCCTCCGGGGCCTGAGAGTGCAGAGTCCCAGCTGGAGGGGTCACTGGGGACCCCTCTCTCCCCACAGTGACATTCAAAGGGGTACAGAATCAACAGCTAAATCTTTCCAGAGGCAGAAAATAAAGGTAAGATGAACCCTGCATCCATACAGAACCTGCATTTTATTTAAGAAAATGTTTTTTTTGTGAAGTGTGGTACAGTCAGATGCTGCTTAACAGAGCAGATGCCTTCTGGGAAATACCTGTCAGGTGATTTTGTGGTTGTGTAAGCAAACCAGGATGGTTACAGTGTCACTAGGCAGTAAAATCTTATAGGACCATTGTTGTGGCCCTACAGTGAGCACAATGTCATTGTGTTTTGTATGGATGTGTTGTTGTTGTTAGGTGCCCTTGAGTCGGGCCTGACTCTTAGCGACAGAAGGAAACAATTCCCCAACACTGTGCCATGCCGGGTACTATTGTCAGTGCTTCTCTGCTGTTCATAGGGTTTTCAATGGCGGATTGTTTTTGGGAGTGGGTTGCTGGGTCCATCTCCCAAGCCTACAGCGCCTGGTGTTCCCAGGTGGTCTCTCATCCAAGGACTAACCAGGCCCCAACCTGCTTAGCTTCCAAGATTAGATGGGATTGGACGCCAGAGTGGTGCGGCTATGCATGGATGGATGGATTCACATAGACAAAAATGGGTTTTGCTGAATCAGCTGACCGTGAGGGGACCTTCCTGCCTCCCTTCCACTTTCTGGGGTTCAAGGCCACATGTGGCTAGATTAGGCAGGCCTATCCATCTTCATCATCCAACGCATTAGGCATCCCTCTCAAGGGGGCAAGGCTTGTGTTATGCCCCCACTGTCTCCCAAGCCTGGGCTGTGTGGATTCCTTTCCAGGGGTCTCCCCGGTTCTGGATGGAAGCAGGCTCTCACAGTTGGATATTCTGTTGTGTAAGTCTCTGCTTGAAGTCGATTGAATTTCCAAGTCCGAAGTCATCTTTGTGGGGCTTACGATGAGGCTTTCCACCCTCCCAAAGTGCTCCGAAAAACGCCGGCCGCTAATTACTTATTAACAACCTGCCCACATGGGCAGCCTCCGCTCTGACCCGCACCGCCTGAGGGTCAGTGCTTTGGCCCCTGGAATTCTCTGCTGCCCCGTGGTAAAGGCAAGATATACACTAAGCAAAGCAAGCAGAACTCACTGTGATTCCTCACCACTTTCCAGCACAGTCGAAAATGTAGAAAATACCCATGAGCTGAAAGAGAGGGATCGCTTTTGATTTCATGGAAGAAATGGAAAGATTACTCTGGTTTGCAGCACAGGGGACCCTGCTGAATCTGTCCTTGGCTCTTTCCACACAACATGGCCTCTCGAGTATATTTTCAGCCATTCTCTTTTTAATCTTCTTTAGTTTTTGTTTTTATTTCTTACAGTACTAGGGGGCTGAACCCAGGGCTTCATACATGCTTCGCAAGTGCTCTGCCACTCAGCTGCAGCCCCAGCCCACTTTTTGTTTTTTAAAATGAGACAGGGTCTCGCTAAGTTGCACAGGTTGCTTCTGACCTCCAACCTCTGATCCTCCTGCCTCAGCCTCCCAAGTCACTGGGATTTCAGGCAGGAGCCACCGTGCCCAGCTTATTCTCTTCTTCTTCTTTTTTTTTTTAATGGTGAGTTAGTGTGTCACTGTGTGGAAGTTTTCTGTATATCTGACTGTGGATGGACAACAAAGTTTGTTTCTAACTTTTTCATATTGTGAATGACATGGGGGTGAATGGCTGTGGCTTCCTGGTTGCAGCATCCTTTTTCCAGGGAAAGCTGTTTTCTATCTTTTTGGATGAATTAGGTTGAAGCTGAAAATGAGTTGTCTGCTTGGCGGCCATGCGGATGTCATGACGTTGCCTGGAACCTAGAGACATCTTCTTGCTGCACACTGGAGGCTGAGGCGTAGGGCTTAACGTTCTCAATTCACTTGCAAGGGCTGAACTTCCTCCTCCTCAGTGACTCATCACCTGGCCACACGTGTGGGGGTGACAAGGACATCCCGATGGTTTTGTGGAGGAGGGGCAGACCCACACCCTGGCCACGGTGTCCTTGGCGTTCCCCATCCAAGCATGGACTGAACTTGACTTGGGACCCTTTCCCTCCTCCTGCCTGATTTTCCTTTCCACTCTGTTACCCATGTCCACGGCTGACGGCACGCTGCATTTCCCGTCACCCCTCTGTTTACCCTATGACTACTATCCGTATATTTTTGATTTTTTTTCTCATGAGAGGTTTTTATTTTCATTCAAATATTTAAACCTTCAAATGATGCACATCACTAATTTACATGATTTTACTCATCCATTTCAATTATTTTGCAAATTATTTTCTTGCTTTGCTAATTGTAATGAAGAATTTCTGGAAATAGAATAAAATACGTATTATCATATTTTGGCTTGAGATTGGTAGCCAAAGGGTTGAGTGCATTAAGAAGGAATAGTCGTCAATTTTCTCACAGCTACTGCTCTTTTTCCCCACATCTGTCAGCGTGTCATGTTGTGGGGGCTTGCGTGTTGCTGTGATGCTGAAAGCAATACCACTGGTATCTCAGATATCAGCAGGGCCGCCCATGGTGGACAGTTTTCAGCTGAGCTTCCAGACTAAAACAAACTAGGGAGAAGGACCCGGCAGCCCACTCCAGAAACAACCATTGAAAACCCTGTGAATACCGAGAAGCCCTGTCAAATGTAGTGCCAGAAAATGAGCCTCATCCCCACCAGGCTGGAAGGCATTCAAGAAATGACTGAGGAAGAGTGACTGCCTCAAATTAGGCTTGGTCATAATGATGGGAAAACCCCCGGGAACTCCTTTTGCTGATGTGGCACGACTCAAAATAAGAAGAAACATAGTGGCTACAACAGTGGGCTCAAACATAGAAAGATCATGTGCATGGCAAAGTGTTGGGTAGTGTTTTATTCTGCTGTACATATGATTGCTATGAGTCAGACCTGACTGTACAGCACCTAACAACAACTCCTATTTCTGTGAGATCCTTGGCCACATGGTGCCATAGGCATTGGTGACTAAGGTAGAAGTCAAGGAACTGCCACCATTCAGTTGGATCTTGGAATAAAATGGATCACTGGTGACATTGCGGGCGATGGATCTTCAGGGGCCTTTTTGGGGTTCCTGGGTGAGCAGCAGGCTTGTTGGGAGATGAGGGAGTTTTCTGTCCAGTGAGTTGTGGCTTTTTCTTTACCCCTTTCCAAATCAAACCCATGCTACCATTGACACCTGGCACAGGGAAGTGTTCTCAAGATTGGAAACAGTAGGTGACAGCTCCCACCTGGCCTTGGCAGACACTTGCCCCTGCAGGTCGCATTTTTAGGTCTCTAAGTCAGTGCTGCAATTCCATGCAGGAAGCAGGCTCTGCAGAACTTTGCCTCCATAGTCTCTGGTCACTTCAGAGCCTATTAGGAGGGCGGGGACCTATGGCTGTTTGAGTTTGGCTTTCAGAGTCCATAGATGTTCTGTTTGTTGCTGCTGTTGTTAGGTGCTGTTGAGTTAGTTTCCAACTCGTAGCGACCCTGCGTACAACAGGTGAAACTATTGTCAGTGCTTCTCTGCTATTCATAGGGTTTTCAATGGCAGATTGTGTTTTGGGAGTGGGCTGCCAGGTCCTTCTACAGCACCTGTTGTTCCCAGGAGGTCTCCCATCCAAGGATTAACCAGGCTGACCCTGCTCAGCTTCCAAGATCTGATGGGATCTGACGCCACAGTGCTATGGCTGTTGGTATTCTGTTTATTATCCCTATTTTAAGGCTATATGTTATCAAGATGACCTCATCAACAATTAAAAAAAATTAAGGTTTTTCAAAATTATATCTTCCGGTCCAGCGATTCAATTTCTCGGAATCTGTGATTAAGGAATTGATCACAGATCACCAAATAAGTATTTTCAAGGATATTCATTGTAGTGCTGTAATACCATATAGAGGGGAAGAAGAAATAAAATAAAATAAAATGACTGAAATGCACAGTTAAAAAGGATTGGTTAAGAGAATTATGGTGGGCTGGGCGTGGTGGCACACACCTGTAATCCCAGTGGCTCGGGAGGCAGAGGTGGGAGGATCGAAAGTTCAAGACCAGAGGCAGTCTGCATAATTCAGCAAGACCCTGTCTCAGAAAGTGGAAAAAAAAAAAAAAAAAAAAAAAGGACTGGGGGCACAGCTCAGTGGTCCAGCACTTGCAAGGCATGCAGGCGCAAAGCCTTGGGTTCAACCCCCGGTACTGCAAAAAAAGGAAAAAGAAAAAAAGAAAGAAAAGAAAAGAATGGTAATAATGGTGAGCCAGAGTAACCATTAATCACAATGCAGGAGAGATTACTTCTGCACATGAAGAGATAGATATTCAGGATCCTGTTCAGAGGGGAACAGTGAGAAATGAACGTGCCTTAATTTTATTACACGTGTAGATTTCATGACGGCACACCAGCGTGTTTGCGTTAGTGGGAACTGACTGGAGGAATTGCTATTTTCTCTCTTTTTGTGCCTTTCTGTTCTTCCTTCTTTTGAACAAGTTTTTAGCTGTTATGATCACCAAGACCTAAATTAAGCTTATGCAAATACATTCATAGAGACGATAACGATGGTGCCTTAGGCAGGATTTCACATTTTCAAGATAGCAGTGAGTTGCTCTCTGTTTTCCTTAACTTAAAGCAGAGTTGGCTCTTGGCTCCTGGTTTTATGGCACTTAAAAAATTTTTTTTTTGGCAACAGTAGGGGTTGAATTTAGGGCTTTGGGCACACCATACAAGTTCTCCACCACTGAGCTGCACCTCCAGCTCCTTTTTAGTTTTTATTTTGAGACAGGGTCTTGCTGAGTCTTCCAAACTGTGATCCTCCTGCCTCAGCCTCCCACGTCACTGGGATTACAGACGTGCGCACGTTTGTAGCTTTTTCATGGTGTACCATCTGTGTTACTTTAACCCAGAGGTTGGTCGTATGGTCCTTGGCTCTTGGAGAATTTACATGGGTTATAGCTTAGAATATTTGGAATGAGAACTTGCCTGAACAAAGCGTTACCTTCACTGTCTCCCTCTGGACCCACAATTCCCTCCAGCTGTCCACGGAGAAGATGCTGGAAGCCTGCCTCTGGCTCACCTCCTGCTGTCTGCGACAGAGAGCGGGCTGAGACGTTTCATCCCCCATAGTGGGAATGTTTTAAAAACAGAAACGATACCAGCTGGAGGGCCAGCTGCGAGGAGCTGGTTTGGGGTACAAGGCTCCTTCTGAAGTCCTTTCTGCCACACGCAAGCGCGCATGCACACACACACATACACACACATAGAGATGGCAGTGGGGATCGCAGCATCTGCGTTGGATGTGGTGGGGTTGGGTAGCCCGTGGGAGCAGCTTGGAGACTCCTCAGGACAGAGGCTGAGTGCTCACAGGAGGGAATTGCACGGAGCAGCAAAACAGAACAGAACCCGGGAGGAAGGTGGGGAATTCCCAGAAAGGGTGTTTGGCTAAAACTGCAGTTTCTCTGTTCATATGGGAAGAATCAGGGTCAGCTGGCTGGGAGCGGAGGAAATACCATCCTAGAGATATTTTACACGGGGTTTGCTTAGTCCTTTGGGCTGCTGTAAGGCAATGACATAGACTGGCTGCCTTAGAGGCAACAGACAGTGGTTTCCAGTCCTGGAGGCTGGAAGGCCAAGGTCAAGCGGATTGAGTGTCCGCTGAGGGCCCTGTCCTGCTTCATTGACGGCTGGCCCCTCTCTCTGCATCCTCATGTGGTGGAAGGGACGAGGGAGCTCTCTGGGGTCTTCAGCAAGGACAGGATCCCATTTGTGAGGCTCCGATCATCTCCCGACACCTCATTTCACAATACCATCATGGTGGAGGGTAGGGTTCAACGTATGCCTTTGGGGGGCACAGCCATGCAGACCCCAGCAGGTTTCTTGAGTGAACTCTGGGAGAGCTGAGGGGGGTGGTGTCAGTGGGGTGAGGAGGAGGAGTGCTGGGAGGATGGAGGTGGAGGACTCCATTTTCAGGAGACTCTGTTCTCTCTGCACAGAGTGGCCAGGGACTCCCTGGGTGTGGGGATCCAGCAGGAAGGGGAGAATATGCAGAGGGTGGGGTGCTGGGGAGGGGCTGTCAGTGCAGGGCTGAGGGGTGGGGCTAGAGCAGGACGCGGGGCCCTTGGAGCTGGCTGTAGGGTAAGTAGAGGGACGGAGGGATGTGGACGGGAGGAGAGGATCTTGCTCCAGTGGAGCCTACGGCTTCCCACTCTGCAGAGGGCTTGGCTGTAAGAAGTCTGTTGGGGATGCCTTGGGTACCCTGGCCACTCAAGTGTGGCTGGTGGCCGTGGTGCCCTGCTCTGTCTCTGGGCTTTTCCCTCTCCCTCTCCCAAGCTCCTCGGGGTCCCCAGAGGCAGCCAGTGTTCGTGTGCTCACTGTGCCTTCCCACGAACTGGAATCCACGGTGAGGTCACTGAGACCACAGCGGGGCTCTAAAATCATGCGGTGCGTGGCGCTGGGGGACAGGGGGTGCCAGCCATTCTGATCCTTGCCACCTGGCAGGGCCACCCCGGCGAGGGATGGACTACGTCTGGGCTCTGGTGCAGGGGGATTCAAGCTGAGGCTAACGAGCACTGGTTGGAGAGAGACACACCAGGGGTGGCAATCGTGAATGCCCGCAGAGCTGCAAGGAAAGTGGCCCAAGGGTGAAGCTGCGCATGCCCACTGCGTCTAAGGGAACAGCCATGTCTGCAGCTCCCGCCATTGCCCTCTGGGTGGCAACATGAGCTGGTATCGCTGTAGGGGCTCATTTTCCAAGAGACTATGGAGAATTGCTTTTTTGTGCTGCATCTTTTATTTTTAAAATGCAGTTAGAGTTTAAAGCAAAATGATACCATGTCAGTGCAACCCAGTACATTTTGTGAGCCATGAGGGAATGACACCTGCAGGGTAGAGAACCTGCTGGAGTTGGATCTGGGCTCAGGGGTGTGGGCGAGGCAAGCCTTCTTACTCAGTCTACCGACTCAAATGCTAAATTGTACCAGAAGGGCTTTTTTACACACATACTCAGAGAGCATGTTTTACCAGCTACCTGGGCATCTCATAGCTCTTCCAAGTTGAAATACAAACTTAACATCCTGCTTACCCTAGATAATGCTGATACAACTTAGCCATATTTTTATTTCTCCCAGACAACCACTGCACAGCGCCCCCTGGGCCATGTTGCCCAAGGAGGTCTCCTACTCTTGGTTTCCACCATGCTCAGGTGCATGGGTTCCCCCTGCAGTGATGCCCCCCATGGTGGTGGCTTCCCCTGCCTCTGTGACAGGGCTGGTACCTGGGCTGGCTTCATGGACCTGTGACCTGTGCGGTCCCATGGGGACCCGTGTTCAGAAGGGCCTTTGCTTGGATTAATGTTGCACCGTTGGCATCGCAGCACACACAATGATTTTAATTTTGAATTTGTGTTTTGCAAGTGAAATCTGAGGGGGAGATGGAGCACAGAACGCCTGTGTAGACTCTTATGATTGGGATCTGAAATGTCCCCCGAAGGTCATGCACTTTAGCTTTTGGTCCCCAGCTGGTGGCGCTCTCTTGAGAGCCGATGGAGCATTGGGAGGTGGGTCCCTGCTTGCAGAGGTGAGCCACTGGAGGTGGGCCTCGGAGGTTTTGTGTGGGTCCCTGGTTCTGGTAGCTCTCTCTGCTCCTGATCTGCCATGCTGTGAGGTTGTCGGCCACGCTGTGAGGTTGTCGGCCACGCTGTGAGGCTGTCGGCCACGCTGTGAGGCTGTCGGCCACGCTGTGAGGTTGTCTGCCACAGGCCCTTCTCCCTGCCTCTCTTCCAAGCCTGTCCTGCCTCTGTGGACTGAAATCCTCTAAACCATGAGCCCCAATAAATCCTCCTCCTGTAAGTCCATCTCTGTTGGGCATTTTGCCACAGTGATGCATGACCTGGCTCACACATGGCTGCATTTTAGCGGCTGTGCCTTGCCCCATGAATCCAAAATTCTGATGCACCCTCGATGGTGGGAGCACAGCAGAATCCTAGGCGACCTCAAATTCACCTGAAGTGCATACATGTGTTAAATCTGTATCCTAAGGGACCACACTTTCTATTCAAACTAGAGCTTGATTTGACCTCAGAAAAAAGGCAGGGTGTTGTAAGTGTTGTCAATGACCAAGGAACCCTATCCCCCACTTCCTTACTCCTGTTGCTTTCCTGGATTAGACCACTGTGCATGCTGATAATTCCGGCATAGGAAGAGAGCGAACTAGCTTTTCCTTTCGGTCCTCTGTCACTCCTCAGCAAGCCAGGGACAGAGCATGGTGCTAGGATATATGCTGATGAGATGGTTTTTTGTCCGGCATTTCCAGTAACGCTTGGTGGAAGGGACGGAATGGCTATGTGATTGTGGTGCCTCTGAGTTCAATCGTTTATGCTGGTAGGAAAAAAATATGTATGTGCATTGGTTTTCTGTTACTGTGACAAATACCACACAGAACAGGTTTACCTGGGCTCAGTTTTGGAAAATCCAGATCTTTGATCGGCCTCATTGTGTTATGAGGGACTCATGGGGAGCAGGGTAGGTGGGTCCAGAGTACGGGTCTGGGAATCTGGCAGCAAAACCTTGGTCCTTGTCTTCGCCTATTACAGAATTTATACCTGACAAAGAAGTTATATAGTTGTTGTTAGGTGCCGTTGAGCTGGGTCCAATTCATAGTGACCCTAAGTATAACAGATGAAACACTCTGGCACTGTGCCATGCCTGGAACTATGTCAGTGCTTCTCTCCTATTCATAGGGTTTTCAATGGCAGATTATTTCAGGAGTGGGCTGCAGGGTCCTTATTCCAGCATACAGTATAGAGGAGGCTTATTAAGGATAGTACACCTGTGTGCAGGTGAATCGGTATAAGAAGGCTTCTGTTCCCCAGAGGAAGGTAAAGAAGCCAGAGAACAGGAGTGGTGAGCAGGCTTTTAGAAGGAAAAGTGCCTTGGGTACGCAGAGGAGATGGCAGACCCCAGAGAAGGGAGAGGCGGCCACATGGTTGCTGAAAAGAGAAGAACAGAGGTTGAGGAGCAGAGAGAAAGGGAGGAAGAAGAGAGAGAAAAAGAGAGCAAGCTTGGGCACATGTTCCTCTAATTTTACTCAAACTAGTGTCCTCCCAGTGTGACATCAGCCCTGGGTACCCATCTCTGGGCACCCAAGGTGATGTGAGCTTCAGGTCTTTGTTTTGCAAATGGATCAATAGCTTGGATCAGAGCGTGGAGCCATTAGAAAATGTCCTTCCTGCTTTCATCCATCATGGCGGAGCAGCAGGAGCCAGCTTCAATCCCCTGTTCCTCCACATTGCCTGCTAATGGCTGAGCCAGATACCGAGCAACTGCTTTGGGCCTGTGGCGAGGCAAGCCGTCCTGGGAGGAGAAGCCAGGGAGCAAAGCCGACAGTGAGGAGGTGGCAGGTGCCGCTCAGTCCCCTCCACGGGTGAGCCCCCAATAACATAACAACCTCTCACTAGGCCCCACCTCTTAAAGATGATGCCACTTCCCAGTAGCACCCTTCTGGGGACCAAGACTTTAGCACACAGGCTGCTGGGGAGGACAGCTAAGAGCCAAATCATAGCAGTGTGCACAGGCTGTGAAATCTGAGTCCTGTAACTCTGGTGAGTCTGCCCTTAAGTGCTCTGCTGCCTGCAGTGTAAGGGGGTGGCACGCAGTGTAGGGGAATCATAAAATCCACAGCAGCAAGGTAAGACGTTAACTTTTCTGAACTAGAATGTCTTCATCCACAAACAATGACACCACAGGCCAAGAGAGAGACCACGGAAGGAAGGAATAGGCCTATGTCTTTGCACTTTTAATGGCACCTTCTTTCCCGACTTTTGAACCAGGGCCCTGGGTTTTCATCTTGCACCAGGGCTGTAAATGCCGTGTTCCACTCAAGAGATGCACGGCAAGCACTGCATTCTGCTCATTCCACTCTAAGCCTCAGGAGAAAACGAACCTGCAGTCACCATGTGGACTTGGCCCTGGTCCCACAGAGTTTCCCTGATTTTATTTTCCAAGTATTAGGAAAAAACAGTCCCCACACTTTAGGCTCTGCTGGGGTCAATTCTCCTTAAGAGGAATAATAAGGCATTTAATTGTTTACAGGCCAGAGTGGGCAGGGGTTTAGCTCAGTTCCTAGAGTGCTGCTCTGTACGCTCCGAGGCCCTGAGTATGATCCTCAGAACCACAAAAATGGGAGATGGACCTGGAAGCCCACTCTTGAAACAATCCTGAGACAATCAGCCATCGAAAACCCTATGAATAGCAGAGAAGCACTGACATAGTGCTGGGCATGGCGTAGTGTTGGGGAGTGATTCATCTGTTGTACATAGAGTCACTATGAGGCACACCTCACTCGACCGCACCTAACAACAACAAACAATAAGGCCAGAACAGCAAAAATCATACATTTTTGTTAAAAAAAATTTCACACAACCTCAGAACATAATGAAAAACAAACAAAACAAAACAAACAAAACCCCATAGATCTTCTCTTAACTATGCAAACCCTCTGGAAATTTCCATGACAGAAACTGAGGCCATTCTATAACTAAAGGTGATTTGAATTCTCAACAGAGGTCACTTCTGTGTCTCATGACTTTAGGTTGGTTTTCTTAGAGCTTCTCTTCTTTTCCCCCAGTGGCATGTCATGGGTCCACACTTGGAGTACTAAGGCTAGAGATAAAAGTTGTTAATTCTTGACATTATCATTTAAAAAAAAAAAAGAAAATCCTCCCCTTTTAACACTAGAGGTCACTCTGCAACCGCAAATGCGAAGGCAAGGCCCTGGGGCTCCGTAGGCCAGTGCAGCTAGTCTGTATAAATTGCTGAACCAGGAGCCAAATTTGTACCTAATTACGGGTAGCTTTGATGCAGCCCCGCTCCTATTAAAAGTTTCCCTCTTCCCTGCAGAACTGTGGGCGTTGTGACTTAACAGATTTCAAACCGGCCTTAAGATTCCCCAGCTGAGCAGCAGCAGCAGGCACTGGGACAAGGACACTGTTGATGTCCCAGAGCTTTGATGTCCATTATCCAGGGGGGATAAGCCCGTGCCAGCTGGGTATCAAATGGGGATAACTTGGTCTGTATTTCCTTAGGAGATCAAGACAGAGGCAGATTTAACACAACCCTGGATGTAGGCATGCAAGGACCACAGGTAGAGTACAAAGATGATTCTGCAAATAGTGGCCAAGTATTTCCAAAGTTCCTCTTTCCTGTTTTTGGAGATGTATAAAACAAGCAGTGCAGCCAGTCTGTGACGTCGGACTTTGGCATCTATTCAGCCTTCGAAACCCCAGATGGTTTATCAATTGGAAATTAAAAACCCTTATGCATCTTCCATAGAAGATTTCGATTTCCTTTGGTTAGTTACCCTTTTGGAGTAACTAACGTTGTTTCTGAGGCTCTGAGTATTTGCCCACGTGGAAATTTCGCATATAACTGCAGGCAGAAACGTGCACTTCCCTTCATTTGTGGAACCTATCCCTTTGTGGGGCTGGGATTTAGCTCAGTGGGTAGAGCGCTGCGCTGCAGTCTCTTAGGACCCGAGTTCAATTCCCAGCACCCCCAAAATGGGAGAAGGGCCTGGCAATCCACTCCCAAGGCAATCCCGAAGCACTCAGCCATTGAAAACCGTATCCGACTCCACGGCACCTAACAACAACATTCCTTTGTGTTTTGTCTGAGCTTGGCAGGACACCGGAGGGCCATCTCCAGGGTCTCCTCCTTCATGGAGAGCAGAGTTCCCCAGCCGGGCAGGCATAAAAGACTGAAGTGCCAAGCTTCATGAGCAACCGTCGGAGCAGCGGAAGCTTGTCACTCTGCACCACAGCTTCCTGAAAAACGGGGGAGACTTCTGCAGCGGAGGCAAGGGGTGTCTTGCTTGGAGGGCGGGCTCAGGCGCCTTGACATTTGCAGTCGCTGCTGGCGCTGAGGGCCGGGTTGCCGCCGCCTCTGCTGAACTCCCAGTACTTGCGAACAAGCAGAGCAGATGGAGATAAAATGGAGCTCATGTCCTGCCCCTGGGCCTGTTTTCCCACATACCAGGGTGGCCACACGTGGGAAGGACTTTAGCCATGGGCAAAGCAGACAGTTCCCTTTGTGGGCCGCAGCACGGTCGCCTAATTGCCCTGATCTGTGTTGTACCCAGGGCTGGATGGGATTCCCAGCGTGTATTTTGCTTAGATTTAGAGCACTCAAGGCGCCGGAGATCGTTACTGTCTGTAAGGAGGTAAGAAAGCGCCCCGATGGCTCCGCACCCGACCCGTCTGCCAGGCATTGATTTCCCATCTCAGTGTGCAAGGTGCTGAATGGAACCAATCAATTTAACAGCGCTGGTGGGCTCGGACCTTCCCGTAATCTATATTACCAGCGGGCTTCCTGCCTCATGTCCTCATCTGACCTGGCCGCAGCGGCTTCTCCAGTGGAGGAATGGGAGGCGGCCCTGGGAGGTCTTCACAATGGAAGGGAGCCTGGCAGCTTCAGTGGGCCACAGGGCGGAGGAGGAGCCCAGCAAACCCACCTCCCTCTTCCTGGCGCTTTCGCCAAGGTACACGCTTGCCTTCCCCCGGTTTGGATTTAAATTAAAAGCCCCAATTAGCCTCCTGTTTTCCTAGCAGCCCGCAGAAACGCCATTTAGGGAGGGACTGTTTAGAAAGCAGGTCTTAATAAACAGCGATCAATCGGATTGATTAACCATGAACACATCCCCACCGAGTCCGTGGGTGGCGCTTGTTGTTGATAATTGCTATTAAATGGCTGCCTGTAGACTGTCTCCCCTCTCCTTCACCTAATAGACCTGAAGGCGAGGGCGGGAGGGGCGGATCTGTTGATGGCATTTGGGGGTGGGGAGGGTTGGGACCCTGCCTTAACCAGCTCCGGCCTTAGTAGGTCTCCGCATGCAACGTCTCTGTCCATTGTGGCCGCTTGCTAGGCACTTGGGCACTTCTGCAAACCTCGCATCTTTTTTCTTTTTTGTGATTCACGTGGAGATTGGAGCTTTTCACGTGGGCTCTGTGGCTTTGCAGGGCCCCGCGCATCCGCATTAGTGCTGCACGTGCTGTGCAGGGCTTCCCGGTGCCCAGCCTCTCCGTTCCCCAACATTGCAGCGTGAAGCTGGGAGGCAGCGCCCTGGCCGCCTCTGCGGGGAGGTGCCGGGGGAGCTGAGGGCGGTTTCTGCAGGGGACGCACGTGTCCATGAACCCCGGCACCTCTGCGCGGGTCCCCGGGGGACTCCAGGCCCAGCTCGGAGCCCAGAGGACAGGCTAAGCTGTGTGTCCAAGGGAAGGGGATGCCTGAAATCTGGAGCCCCTGCTGATGCCTCAGCTCGTTTCAGGCTGGGGCCTGAGCCCCCCCTGGACACAGAGTTTACCACATTACCCAAAGGACAAAAATTGTGCCACAGCCTGTCCTACGTGGCTAAGGTTCCAGAAGATCTAGTGAGGGCTTCTGGCCGCTGGGGACATTTTTGTGGTTTAGAACCCCTTCTACACCCTTGGTGCTGGCCCTGGGTCACTGGGCAAGCACTGGGGACCAGTGTGCCATCTCCTACAGGCGCCTTCCTAGACCATGGAGGATGCCTCTTGGCTGGGGATCTCTCGCGCCCTCTGGTGGCATAGACGCATCTTCCGTGGACACCTGGCCACTCCTTTGTGGGCCACGCTCAGGTACTGCAAGGTTCCTGGGGCTCCGTAAGGCACCGGGCCTTGGTGTTTTTACTTTCACAAGTTTACCAGGAGATTCTGTCGTGCAGCCAGGCTGGAGAAACTGTGATGTGGACTGAGGAAAGACAGAGCTCCGTGTCCTCGGGGGTAATCCATAGGCCTGTGGCTTTGAAATAGGGTTATCGCTTACATGTTTATTCCTTCTTATATAATACTTGCCTGTGGGTTGTTTTAATCTGGAAATTTCCAGTCCTCTGGGGAGACGCTAAAGGTTGCCCATCCTGAAAAGCTGTTCCCAGCCCTCCTTTCCCTTCTCGTCTTCTGCTAAAGACCCTAGAGAAATAAAGTATGGGATTTTCTAGTCTCTCTTAGTGCATGCTGTCTTCAAACTTCTGATCTTCCTGCCTCATCCTCCACAGCTCGTTGAAGGACCCGGCAACCCACTCCCAAAAACCAATCCGCCATTGAAAACCCTATGCGTAGAAGAGAAGCACTGATAGTGTTTGGCTTGTCGTATATAGGGTTGCTATGAGTTGGATACCGACTTGATGGCATCTAACAACAGCAACAACTTAGTGCAGGCACGGCCCGTCAACACAATGTGAGGGAAGGCCCACTGTTTTGTGAGTTTCTGGGAAAGTCTTCTTTTCCACTATAAGACAGATGCGGAAGATTACTATCCTCTTCTTTCTTCTGGCTTTGACTGTAGATGGGATGTAAAACCTGGAACTCACGCAGCTATTTTGAAACCGTGAGTGTGAGGCTAAGGGAAAGAGACTTGGCTCAAACACGGAGAGTCAACCCCAACAGGAACCTGCCTTCAGGCTGTTTATTATTGGGAGAAGATGTTCCTATTTGTTTAGGCCACAGGTAGGTTATATGCTACTTACATCCGGATAATTCATAATGAAAACACTTTC
>VMDO01009685.1:0-75875 GCA_007922755.1 Pedetes capensis
AATAAATAAATGTATGTGTGTGTGTGTGTGTGTATACACATACATATGTGTATATATGTATATGTATACATATACACATATATACATATGTGTGTATATATGTATATATATGGGTGTATATATACATATATGTGTGTGTATATACATACATATACGTATATATTTACACATATATGTGTGTGTATATGTATATGTGTGTATATATATGTGTGTATATATGTGTGTGTATATATATATATGTTTTTTGTTTTTTGTTTTTTGTTTTTTGCTTTTCTTTTTGCAGTCCTAGGGGTTGAACCCAGGGCCTCACGCTTGCATGCTTTGCAAGTGCTGGACCACTGAGCTACACCCCAGCCCATTGTTTTTTTACTTTTTTGAGACAGAGTCTCACTAAGTTACGCAGACTGCCTCTGGTCTTGAAATTGTTATCCTCCTGCCTCCACCTCCCAAGCAGCTGGAATTATAGGTGTGCGCCACCGCACCCGGCTAAACGGAATAAACATAATTTTGATATTCTTTGAAGACACGACGGAGACTGAAAAAGAAGCTCTACTAGTAAATGTTTTTAATTTCAGTAATATCTGTTCTTTAGTCCAAGAACTACAGATATTTTGAACTACAGTTTTAGAAATAAGTTCATGCCACTTATGCAAATAACAGGAAAATTTAATTAGCACTTTATTTCTTATGTCAAGTCAGAGACAGAAGGAGATAATTATAGTCAACAATTGGTTTATTTCATATTTACTTAATCTCTTGACTGTTTAAGGTTGATAGATTTGTATAAGACCATACTTCTTGAATTTCTTAAACATTTTTTTATTTTACAACGTGCATTTTTAAAACCTTTATGTGTCTCATTTATAGGTATTAACTTTTAAAAAATCATTCCCTTTGGGATGTATGAGGATGAATTTTCTTAAAACATTAATAGCCTCTTTTCAAAATACATGGCTCTTTGAACTTGCAAAGCATAATAATGGTTTCATTGTAAGATATTTAATCATTTATGCCTTATAATTGAGCCATAATCTTGTTTTATGAAAATTTTCATATAAGAAGGCTATAAATACATCCTTCATTTGCAAGCAGTGCTGCATAGCAGTCATTGGAATTCCAGTAATGCTTACAATGAAATGAAGAAAATTGGACTACATTTTCTATTAAAAGCACGATGCTTGTTAAATAAACCATGTGTCATAGCAGTCTTGTAACAAAGATAATAAGGTTGGTCATCTGCCTATGTGCTAAGTATCAGTAGAAATTATACTGGAGCAAAACAGTATTTAAATAATTAAATAAAATTCAGAGTCCATGTACATCGATAGTATTATAACTTCCTCATTTTTTTTTAAACATCTTGAAGTGTAGAATTTTTACCAGTCAGCTGTTGGAATCCAGTTTATTCTGCTGAGATAGAAATTGTGAGGAGGCGAAGAATAGTAATGTGTTAGTCAGGCTGTTTGTTGCTGTGGCAAAATACCTGACCGAGACAAATTATGGAAGGAAGTATCTATTTGGGGCTCACAGAAGTTTTCAGTCAGTAGAACCAGAGCAGGCTTAGCACCAGGGCAGGAGGCTGTGTCTGTGGCAGTGGACTTCACATCATGGTGGATCAGGCGCCAACAGAGCTACCAGAACCCGGAGCCCATGTAAAACCTCCAAAAGCCTGTCCCTGAGGATCTGCTTCTGCAAAGCTATAACCCATCTCTCACATTTCCGTCACTTCCTCAAACAGTGCCACCACCTGGGACCAAACATGGAAAAACATGACTTTGGGGGGACATTTTAGATTTAAACCATAAAATGTATTTCTATTAGTGTTGGCAAACCTGGTCCTGGAGTGCAGATGGGTTATAGGCTGAGTTAATAGAGGCTTATAGCTCCAAGCTCTGAGAAGTAGAGGCTTATTTCTTTAGGCTTGAGTATAGTGACTTAATGGTGCCAGGTGCTCAGGTTGGAGGCCTATTGCCCTGGGCATTGATTGCCACTGGCCTGGTGCCAGGTAGCTAGTATGAAGCTTGGATCTTAACAGCAACTAGCAGCAGGATCATTGAGAGCTTGAAGTGTTATAGCTCCCAAGTCCTACATGGTGGGACCCATGGCTCCCAGAGCAGTGTTGCAGTTCTTGAGCCTCATATGTTGGAACCCTCAGCCCTAATGTTATAGCTCTTGGGTTTGGGTGTCAGAACCCCTGCCATTAGTACTTGTCAGCTGTTTGGAACTCTTCCAGTGACTGAGGCTGGCAGTCCCTCGAGTTTGAATCTTCACAACCTTCTCTGTACTTCCACCACCCTTTATTGAATCTGCCACCTCTGCTCCCTACTGTCTCTGCCTGTGGCTGCTTTCTGGAAATCTTTAGCCACCTCTTGCCATTGCTGCTGCTACTAACTCTACCACTGCCCCCCTATAGCTGCCACTCCACTGTCTCCTCTTTGTGTTACCAGTCCAGCCCATCGTGCTTAGGATAAAAAACAAAAGTAGGCTAAAACAGACACTATGGCACATGCCCATCAACTCAGGAGACTGAAACAGGAGGATCATAAGTTTAAAGTTAGAGGCATCCTGTGCAACTTTGTGAGATACTGTCTCAAAATAAAAAATAGAAGGGCTGTGGGTGCAGCTCAGGAGTAGAGCATTTGTCTAATATGTGTGAGGCCTTGGTTTCGACCCCTAATACTAGGGGGTAAAATTAGGGCTAATGAAAGATCATTCAGCAGAAGCCTTTTATTGGGCCTACTGTTGTAGCACCAATAGGCAGCACATGAGGACATCTGCCAGCTGACTGCCAAAGAGTGCTGAACGTACACAGGCAATAGGGAAGTGTGTCAAGGGTGTTTGTATCAGTTACACCACAGTGACTCATGCAAATGAAGGAATGTGTTTGCACTAATCATAGCAAGGTCATTCATCTAAGTTTGCCAGGCCTTGTCTTGGTTAACATGCTGCTTTCCATGGTTGGTGCAAGCTGTCTGGAACAGTCATAACTGGAGCATATCTTCAGCTATGGTTGTAGTGGTCCTCTGCAGCTCCTAGAGTGTCCTCAGAGTGCTTGGAAAGTGTCCAAAACAGCTGGGCTGCTAGGAAAGGGGCTGTTTGGCTGAGAGTTCCTTGCTCAAGGGTGCCATGCATAATTGAAGGGCCTGTCAGACAGCCTACCCTTGACAGTTTTAATCATTCACAGGAAGTATTAAGAATGTTTACAATGAAGACATAACAAAAGCTGAACATGGAACTAACAATTCTGATAGCAGTTGTTGTTGTTGTTAGGTGCCGTCGAGTCGTTATCCGAACTCATAGCGGCCCTCATAGGGTTTTCAATGGCTGAGTGCTTCGGGATTGCCTTGGGAGTGGATTGCCAGGCCCTTCTCCCATTTTTGCGGTGCTGGGAATTGAACTCGGGGCCTCAGAGACTGCAGCGCAGCACTCTGCCCACTGAGCTAAATCCCAGCCCTGATAGCAGTTAGCAGTACTTAATAATATTTAACAGTTTTTACCTCCTGTCCCAGTATTGCAGGAATAGGTAGGTCCCTCTGATCTATGTCAGAATGGTATGTATTCAAAAAGGTAGAAGATAATTGGGAACTCCAGAATGAGAATAAAGCACTAAGAAAAGTACTTATCTGAGTTGAACAGAGAGTACCTGTTTAGTTGATGACTGTGAAATCCTTAACAAGTTGATATTGGACTTTTCACTGACTCATGGAAAATTAAAATGATAGCATACCCCTTTGGACCTTAAGAGATTAGGAGATGATGGTTTTTCAGTGAGTAATATAGTTATCAAATTCCATATTACAAAACTGGTTCTGCATATTTTTTGAATCATGGACTCCCCTTAAGAATCTGACACATGAATCCCCCAAGAAATCATTGCTTGGAGAAAGACTATTCAGGCCCATTTTGAGACTCTGAAAGGTTACCTGCCTGTGTTCTTTCTCTTTTGGTCGTAGTGCTGGGGATTGAACCCAAGGCCTTGCACATGCTAAGGCATACATTCTACCACTAAGCTTACCCCTTTGAGTGCCTTGGAGAATCTCTTCTTTTGCCTGGGATTTCTCTGAGGGGCCAGGTTTTAATGTACCTGGGAAATAGTATCTCCCAGGATTAAAGTTTATCAGTTGCGTTGTTTTATTGCCTGTAATCATTTTCCCTGGACCTTTTGAGCTTCCATTTTATCCACATTGCTGGAAATACCAAAAGGAAAACTTAAAGTCAACCACTTACTTATTTATACCATACAGACATACAACATAAGAATACATGTAGATATACATGTGTCCTGTGTGTTTACCTAAATATCTAAAAGGAAAAACCAAAGAGAAAACCTGGGATATTTAACTTTGAGGGCTCCTTTTTGTGACCTTAGACATGGGGATGCTGGATTTATTGGTCCAGCAAGGTTAAGTGCCTAAAGAGTTAGTATCCTGACTTATCTGGGGAAGTCTCTAATAAAGGAGCATCTCCTGTTTGAGGGAGTTTTGTGTTATTAGCTAGAGCTATCATGTCTGAGTGTATGTCTGAACTATCATGTCTGAGTATATTAAGCCTGTATGTAGGGAAATTAATAAAAGTATCCCTGTCATTTTACAAAAAGGGTCTAGTCACAGAATGGTAATGCTTCCGTAGTTTGGTTGAATCTTTTGGTCCTGTATTTGGGTTACGTAATGGTGGGAAAGTAGTCTGTATCTAAGAGGTGAGTCATTAGGAACTGAGGGAGAGTTATTTGTTTGGGAGAGAGGATATAAGGAGTTCATGAAAAATGTGTCACTTGATGATAGGAAGCACCCCTCCTACCATGCATTTAGGAACCTCGGCATCATGCATAGGTGCCCAGCCTAGTTCTTGGTGATCACTTAAGTTTAGGAGATGGGGAGTCAGGCATAGACGTCCAGGCTTACTTGGGTGACCACCCAAGGTTGGGAAACAAGGAATTAGGCATGGGCATCCCCTGACAATAGAGAAATAGGCATTTTAGAAGTAAAGAGTCTTATTAAGTAGGGAGGGGAGTAACATAAATGAGAGAAAGATGCTGCTTTGCCAAATGTGAAAAAGTCTAGCTTTTCCTGCCTATGTTAAGACAAAGATTTTGCCAGTCCTATATAATCCCCAGCCTCCCTCAGTTTCTCACAGAAGTAGCCTTGCCCCTCCCTCTTCTGATAGTGCTGCCCAAGGGGCTTCTTTTCCCTTTCTCTCCCATTCCCCTTCTTTACTTCCCCTAAGTAATCTTGTCTCCCTGCACATCAGAGGCTTCTCCCTGTGTTTGTACTCTTAAAGTGTGAAAAAATGACTATCAAAAAATGAGCCTCCCACTTGGTGATATATTTGATAATGTTAAGTGTGTACAACATAAAACCTGATGTTAACTTCTTGTCTGACTACTTTTATATAACTATAAAACGAAAACAAGTTTATAAGTTAATATTACAAACTAGTAAAATGTGATTCAATAACATTAATGTGACAGGCGATATATTATTGAAACTAAATTGCCACACACAGTGTGAATATGCTACAGATATTACAGGGTGAATTTCAGTTAGAGTTCTTTTACTTTCATATCCAGTAGGAAGATTCTTCTTCTTTTTTAGTGGAGGGAGTACTGTGATGCTGTATCCAAGGCCTCACACATACTTTGCAGATCCTCTACCACTGAGGTGTACCCCAGCCCCTTTTTTATTTTTGATCTTGTGACAACATGTCTTGCTAAATTATCCAGACTGCCTCTGGCCTCAAACTTGTGATTCCAACTACAACCCCCTGAGTTGCTGAAATTATAGGCATGTACCACTGCGCCCAGGTCCACATAAAGATCCTTAAACTTCTTTTCTGTACTTGAATTTTAAAACTTCTGTTCTGGATGTCGTCATACAATTTCAAGGTACAAACGGTCTCTGACTTATGCTTTGAATTTACAATGATGCAAAAACAATATACAGTCATTAAAATCTACATTTTGAATATTTAATTTTGATCTTTTCCCATGGTAGCAGTAAAAGGTATGATACTCTTCTTGTTATGGTGGGCAATGAATCACAGTCCCCTGTTAGCCATGTGATCATGAATATAAACATACCTGCCCTGCTGCCATTATGGACTTTTCTTCAAACTATATGGCGGTTGTTGTTATTGTTAGGTGCCACTGAGTAGGGCCAAACTCATAGTGACCCTCATAGGATTTTCAATGGCTGGTTGTTTTGGGAGCCCTCAGTAAATATCACTTCCCCTGTAAGTTGCTTTGGTAGGTTTCTCTTCCACAACCATGTAATGGCTAATACAATTCAGATGATCCATACTTAGCCTCTGTTAACTTTAGAATAGATCATAATAGAAAGTAAGAAAAAAATTAAAAACAAAGCAACTTCTAGTAACAACTATCAAGCTTCTGGAAGAAATTTCCTGGTACCAGCAGTATTAAAAGTTTAGCTATGCAATTAACTAACTGTGGAATTAAATTGTTACTGGATAAATAGATGCAACCTAGACATATTGAGTGTTCCTGTATTCTAGGACTTGTCCTAAGCTTCAGGACCATAAGAAAGGTAAATAAAGCATGATCCTTGATTTTAAGACTCTTACTTGCTCATTCCGCCATGTGTCTGCCAGCTGGTCATGCCATATGGGCTTGCGTGTTGTTGTGGTGCTAAAAGCTGTGCCACTGGCATTTCAGATACCAGCAGGACCACCCATGATGGACAGGTTTCATTTCAGCTTCCGAGCTAAGACAGACTAGGGAGAAGTACCTGGTAGCCCACTTCTGAAACAATTAGCTATTGGAAACACTATGAATAGCAGAGAAACACTGTCAAATAAAGTGCCAGAAAATGAATCCCCCAGGCTGGAAGGCATTTAAGAAACGACTGGGGAAGATTTGCCTCCTCAAAGTAGAGTTGACCCCTTAATAATGAGAATGGAGTAAAGCCCCGTGGACTGCCTTTAGCTGAGTGGCACAACTCAAAATAAGAAGAAACATAGTGTCTGCAACATTAGGGTCAAATATAAAAAGATTGTGTGCATGACACAGTTTTGGGTAGTTTTTTGTTGTACTTAGGGTCCCTATGAATTGGAACCAACTCAACAGTACCTAACAACCGTTTCATTAAGAGTTTAGTAGAGGGAGAAAGATAAGTGAACAAATAGTTTCGATATACACTTAGCTAAAGGGTTTAGATAAACATAAGTGAACTGGAGCCTTACTAATAACTGCTTACTAGCTAGACTCTGGGCTGAGATTTAGCTCAGTTGGTAGAGCACTGCACTACAGTCTCTGAGGTCCTGAGTTCAATTCCCAGCATCGCAAAAATGGGAGAAGGGCCTGGCAATCCACTCCCAAGGCAATCCCGAAACTGTCAGCCATTGAAAACCCTATGAGGTTGGCTATGAGTTGGATACCAACTTGACAGCACCTAACAACAACAACAAGCTAGACTCTGTGGTACACACCTTTGATCCCAATGACTCAGGAGGCAGAGGCAGGAGGCTCACAAAGTCAAGGCTAGAGGCTGCCTATACAATTTAGTAAGACTCTATCTCAAAATAAAAAAAAATAACTAAATAAAAAGTGGTGCATCTCAGTGGTTAGATTATACTTTCCTGCCATTCAGGAGTCCCTTGAGTTCAAACTCCTAGTACCAGAAAACTAAAGAAAACAGAACAAATACTTCCAAAATTGTCTGCTTGTGTAGCCCTAGTGTGAGTTAGAGGAACTGTTTAGTTAAGCTATTATTATCTTTGTTATATTTAGGGAGCAAAACTGTGTTTCTCTTCTCTGTAGCTTCCTTGTCTTTCTTCTACACCTACTCATAATTCTTACCATCTCACCTCCTCCATGTGCCATTTATACTGGGAATACTAGTGTTTTTTTTTTTTTTTAAATCAATTCTTACAAGATTTTGTAAAATTCTGTAAATTGACCAGAATATTTTAAACGTGATTTAAGTTTAAAAATAAATATATTTAAAAAGATAAGGCGATAATTTGAATAAATGGAAAATTGGCTTTCTGTGCAATAGTTACAGCAGCTACGTATACTACAGCCAGATGATAAACTTTTGGATAGTTGTTGTTATGAGCATGTGTACGTCAGCTATTTCTCTTTATTTAGGAAGCCTGTTTCTCAAATTTGGTACCTGTGACAATTCCAGATAATTTGTAGTATAGTTTTCTTTAGCCTTATATGAAGATTGTGCTCCTATCTATATCTACTATCTATAATTTTACTTAATATCATAATTGCCTAACACTTTTCTGACCTTGGCAGATTCTAATTTCTTTCTCATTTTCAAAGTTATGTAAATATCCAATTTAATTTATCATTTAATTTTTTGTGAGAAACATACCTAAAAGAGTGGCATAAAGTAAGGTTGCTTATCCCTGTAAACACTTAATTTTACTAATTCTGGCAGTTGTGATCCTCAGATATAATGGACATAAATGTTAATTCAGTGTCCTCATACATCTTTAAAATACTTGTTATTGATATTTACTTTTGAACAAGTTCAGAATGTTAATTTGTTAGTGGAATTTGACATTTTTAAGGTAAACATTTATAAGCAGCTTTAACAGAACTAATCACTGGATAATAAATGGCTTGCTTTAGTTTTATTTTTGTTGTTGTTTATTTTTCCTTGCAGTATTGAGGGGTTGAACCCAGGGCCTCACACATGCTAAGCAGTTGCTTTGCCACTGTGTTGCATCCACAGCCCCTTTCCTTCCTTCCTTCCTTCCTTCCTTCCTTTCTTTCTTTCTTTATTTCTTTCGAAACAGAGTCTCACTAAGTTGTGCAGGTTGCCTCTGGCCTCAAACTTTCAATCCTCCTGCCGGGATTACAGTTGTGTAGCTACTGTGTTATTAGTTGTATTCTCTTTTAATTCTACCTTTTAAGGTAGTTATCAATATTCTATTTTGCAGGTTAGAAACTAAGATTTCCCTTTTTTTTTGTTTCCAGTACGGGGGGTTCAACCCAGAGCCTCGCACTGGCATGCTCTGCAAGTGCTGGACCACTGAGCTGTACCCTCGGCCCATTTTTTGCTTTTTGAGACAGTGTCTTGCTAAATTACGCAGACTGCCTCTGGTCGTGAACTTGCGATCCTCCTGCCTCCGCCTCCCAAGCCTCTGGGATTATAGACATGCGCCACTGCGCCTGGCGAAAGTAAGATTTCTTTTAAAAGTTTAAGCAGTATTGCCATGGTTGCATAATTGATCAAATGAGACATGAAGATTTCTTTTGTACTATGGGTTAACTATACTTTTTTTGTTTTGTTTGTTTTGTGGTACTGGGGGTTGAACCCAGGGCCTTGTGCTTGCATGCTCTGCAGGTGCTGGACCACTGAGCTGCACCCTCAGCCCATTTTTTTAGTTTTTGAGACAGGGTCTCCTTAAATTATGCAGACTGCCTCTGGTCTCGAACTTGTGATCCTCCTGGTTCCACCTCCTGAGCCTCTGGGATTACAGGCATATGCCACCGCGCCTGGCTGGTTAACTATATTATTGATTCCAAGTCCCTGCCACTGCATCTTGATTGACTTGGAACTTCATCGTCTTATAACCACGGTCACTTCTGTGTCCATTGTTATTTTATGGCTCTTGCAGTGACTTCATAGCAAAAGTACTCAGACAAAGCAGCGGGCAGAAACATATAGTTAACATCTTAACAATAGAATCAATATGTAAAAATACTTTGCTATGTGGCAAAAGTGGTCAGAAATTCAACAAATGCAATTTAAGAAGGGAAGTTTCTGGCCCATACCTTTTAAAGGAAAAGAAAAACCACAAGCTTCCTAAATATGTTTTATGTTGCCTCATAGTTATTGTTAGGTGCCATCAACTCATGTCTGACTCATAGCAACCCACTTGGGGTTTTCAATGGCTGATTGTTTTGGTATTGCCTCAGGAGTGGATTGCCATGTCCTTCTCCCATTTCAAGTCATGTCTAACTCATAGCAACCCTCATGGGGTTTTCAATGGCTGATTGTTTTGGTATTGCCTCAGGAGTGGATTGCCATGTCCTTCTCCCATTTTTGCAGTACTGGGAATCGAAACTGGGACCTCAAAGACTGCAGAGCAGCACTCTACCAACTGAGCTAAATCTCAGCCCCAACACCAGGTCATAATATATTACAAGACAGATGAGAGTAGACAGGTTGCATTAGAGTGACTTTTGATTAGCTTTTTAATCCATTTAATTCCTTCATTGAACAGTAAGTGCCTACTATGTTGCAGAAACTATTCTGAGTCTGGGGATATGCCAATGTGCAAAACAGCTATAAATCCTAAATCTCTGTCCTGAAAGAGCTTGGTTTATATTATCCTTGATGTTATTTTTTGTATTAAAATGTATCATACTTTATACCTACTTGTAAATCACAAGGTGTTTTATGAATTCTATGCTAAATCATCCTCTAAAGTGAATTATTGTATTCTTGTCTGTTCTATGAATTTAGATGACTACTTGACTACTATAGAGTTTTTCTTATTAGGAAGTGCAGCTGTATTCAGCTCTTGACAGACGTGAATGCTGTGTTTGATTTTGTAGATAATGAGTGACACAGAGTAGTTGAAAATTGTTCAGGTGAAATCAAAAATATAATTTGAATTTTGGAAGATGTGTGTGTGTGTGTGTGTGTGTGTGTGTGTGTGTGTGTGTGTGTGTGTGTATAAATTCTGGAAATAAATTAGTTTCTTACCAACATCCAGGGAAACTCTTCCACATAGACTTTGGATATATTCTGGGTCGGGATCCGAAGCCGCTTCCTCCTCCAATGAAGCTGAATAAAGAAATGGTAGAAGGAATGGGGGGCACCCAGAGTGAGCAGTACCAAGAGTTCCGTAAGCAGTGTTACACAGCTTTTCTCCATCTTCGAAGGTAAGTTGATTTGCTTCACATTGAGAATGCTGTAAATTGTAAACTTATTTTATGGAGTATGTGAATGAGTTGTTCA
Organism: Pedetes capensis; assembly: GCA_007922755.1. Taxonomy (NCBI): domain Eukaryota; kingdom Metazoa; phylum Chordata; class Mammalia; order Rodentia; family Pedetidae; genus Pedetes; species Pedetes capensis. The sequence goes on from VMDO01009685.1 coordinate 10,941, forward strand.
AATGCATACAATCCTTACCATTACTTTCTTTTTCACAGAATCTCAGACATAATATTTCTGACTATATATTTGATGTCTATTTTAATAAAAACTCTGGCATCAAAGGAAAAAGACACAGCTTCTGTCGCTTTCCTACTAATTATCACACTGCTAACTCCTACCCAGTAAGGAGCTGAAATTATGCAAGAGTAGGCAAATGGGAGCTTCAAAGATAGGGGCTTGGCATCATTCTAATGAAGTATGCTCAGTGTACTTTCACAGTAGTGGGATAGACAAAGGTTAGGCTTTATACCATTCAGATGTCCCTGAAGGCAGGCCTGGATGATTGCCAGAATCAGGTTGGGTTCTAAAGAATGAACCGTTTAACTTATTTGCTGTGGTACTAGCTCAGTTGTTTTTGGTTTTTAGCACCTTTATCACCCTTGTTTTTAGATGATTTTCAGGAACATTTAGAAGTTTGTTCAAGGATTGAAGAGTAAATGTTAGGGATAACTTTTGCCTCTTTTTAATATCTCATTACCTACTGTGCTATAAAAAGATGTTGATTTTTCTCTGTCTCTTCTTTTATCTTCAATGCTCCTATATTTCTGCTTCCATCCTAATTCACTTAAGACTGAATGTCAAACACATTTAGGAAAAAAATAAAAGTCATATTTATTTGAACATGAATAGACCAGAGAAAGTGATACTCTGATGATTAGTTAAAAATGACAGGATCATTTACCTGTAATAGTATTTTCGACCTACGTATGCCAAATGAATTTTCTTTGTCGAGCATTAAAGCCCAGTGCAGGAGACATAACTATATGCTCTTCCAAGTGAAAATATAACCAAGAGAAAGTGGATTGCTTGTGCATTTGGGCTTTGCCTTTGGTGCTATGAAAATAGATATTTGGGGGTTTTGAATAGGTTTTTGTTGTTTTGCTCTTTTGGTGGTTTTGGAGATTATTTTTTTTTTTTTGCAATACTGGGGACTGCATCCAGGGCCTTATACATGCTAGGCAAGTGCTCTACCACTGAGCTGCACTCCATGCCTACCCCTTTTTATTTTGAGGTAGGATCTTGCTTAAGTTTTACATGTTGCTTTTGGCCTCAAACTTGGATCTTCCTGCCGCACCCTCCCAAGTCACTGGGATTATAGGTATGTGGCACAGCGCCTGTCTTCACTGTATGTTTTTTTGAATAAGAACTTCCAGTATTTGTATGAGGACCCCTAGAATTTGTGCTTTTAGGCCATGTTCCTAGATGATGTTGATGCTACTGGACCCTGGAGAATGGCTGTCCTATATTAACTAAGTTTCTAAATAGACTTCCTTTATAAACTCAGAATGTTTCATGTGTCACAACCTCTATGCTGTGCATTTAACAACCAACCACATGATTGATGCTTTGGGTGGCAGAATGACTCAGTTTTACTTCAGAAATGCTAAAAGAATAGTGAGAAGATTAGTGCTCTTTGGATTAATTTAGTGATGCACCCCATCAATACCTGACCCATTTCCCTGATTTAATTTTCATTTTTTTCTTTTTAAAATCTTATTATGCCAGACACAATGACACACACCTGCAATCCCAGCACTCAGGAGGGTCAGGCGGGAGGATCACAGATTTGAGGCCAGAGGCAGCCTGTGCAATTTAGACCTCGTGTCAAAATAAAAATAAAAGGGAACAAGGGCTGGCGTACAGTGCAGTGATAGAGCACTTACCTAGCATGCATGAGGCCCTGGGTTCAACACCCCAGCACTGTTAAGTAAATAAGTAAATAAATAAATCCTTTTTTTCAGTCAGACAAACACAAAATTATCTTATCTGTTTATTTTATGAATCTCCACGCTCCTCCATTGCATGATGGAGGGATCTTCTTTATTTATTTCCACATTATATCCTTAGTACCTAGAATAGTGTATTAAGTTATTGCAGTACTCAGTAAATACAGGTTGGTTGAATATATGAAATTATACGAGTAGAAAGGAAATATCTGTGGTGTGCTTTTATCAATTCCTAAAACGAAATCATTAACTTAAAGATTGGTTAAAGTATTTAGCTGTTATCCTAAGAGTTGTTTTTTTTTTAAGAGTGTAAGTAGGTTAGGACCCATTTCATTGACTACATCAAGGTGTAGTTTTCATTGTAGTTCCTCTTGATTTTCATGGGCAATATAAAACATAGAAATAACGATAAAGTAGACAATTCAGAACTCATACAGATTGTCATTTTTATATAGGAGTTCCATTATCATCAAAGTTAAAAGTACTAAATAGCATTTAAGTAACAGCTTGTGCATTTTTATTATAGGTAGATAGATGGGTGCAATAAAAATTCTGCATTACCTAAATTCTGACTTTTATCCCTTAGGAAAAAAACAGTGCAAGCGACTTGTGTAGAAAGTTTTTGTGAGACTAGCTAGAAACCTTCCTTGCCTAAAACCAAGGCTTCCTGTACTTACATCCATCCCCAAAGTAAAACCTGAATTTCTGTTTATCATGATACTGCCGAGAATTAAACGACTGAGAGTAGATTCTTTGAGCCTGAAATAAAGTGTGCCAGAGTAGATTTATTTACATAGTGTCTTGCAAGGCTCCACTTTTGGAAATACGCACTTGGAATTGTAGCATTTTTTTTTCTTGTTTGAGGACAAAGGAAGAGTTTGCAGACTAGTAAAGATAAACTGTTAGTCCCTATTAGTGGTCAGCATACTCCAAAGATAGCATTATTTATATATCTTTGCCAATTTTAATGCAGTAGAATACTGGCTGTCTATCCTTCATTTGGGCTGGGATTTAGCTCAGTTGGTAGAATGCTGCGCTGCAGTCTCTGAGGACCTCAGTTCAATTCCCAGCACCGCAAAAATGGGAGAGGGACCTGGCAATCCACTTTCAAAGGCAATCCCGAAACAGTCTGCCATTGAAAACCCTATGAGGGTCGCTATGAGTTGGATACCAACTCGACGGCACCTAACAACAACAACAACATCCTTCATTTAGAATTACTTATATTCAGACCAGTCGCTGTAGTTTCTTAAATCATTAGTATCCCTGAAGGATACTCATGAATGACTCACTGGGGTGATACTGTTTCTCTTCCATTTATTTACCCATGATTGACACACTGAAGTAGTCTTAAGAAAGCAGATAGTTGTCATCATCTAACAAAGACAGATCTTCAGTGTTATAAAATGCCAATTAAACAGTAAATGCGATTCCTCTTAGATCTTATTTTAAAAGAATATACTTTCTAAAGAATGAAAGGAATAGTACGTATTAAATGGTTACTCCAAGAGTTTGTTCCACAGTATAAGGAACTAGAATTGATAATATACAAAGGTCTGAAAATCAGATCTTTTTTCACTGTTTGCTTTTCATTGAGGCAGCTGGTGATTTGTATCACATTCTGTTTTCCATTGGATTAATAGCAGTCATAAAAATCCAAGTACCACCACTTCTAGAAATACTCTTGATTTGAGAAAGAAGTGAAGGATTCTTGAGAAAGAAACGAAGGCTACTAACTCATTATTCTTTTTTTTATCTTTGCTCTCTTTTAGGTATTCAAATCTGATTTTGAATTTGTTTTCCTTGATGGTTGATGCAAACATTCCAGATATTGCTCTTGAACCAGATAAAACTGTGAAAAAGGTAATTTTGTACATCTTCAGATATCATAGCCTACTTTTCATATATACTATTAGGGTTTTAACAATCATTTCCTCTTCTTGTCCCAGTCCACACTCTTAAATAACATAAACTTAAGAAAGAGACTTTTTTTTTGTAATATTTTTCACATTCTGGAATACAGCAACCTTTCAAATCCTCTCTAACCATTTCTTTTCTATTCCCTTACCTATTCGTACCTACAGTCATAGGAGGTGGTCACCATATCTGTAGAGACAGCTCACTGCTACAACCACTATTCTTTGTCCTTAAAAGAGTAACTTATCCTTTAATTTTCCAGATAAGATACTTGATTCCTGACACTGCCAGTTGAAATATGCTAAGGAGTTAATGTCATATAGGAGAAAGTAGCCACTCATTATTCTTCCCATCTATACCCTTTGATACGGAGATTTCTTACTGTATCAGTAGTGTACAGACCTGATCCTACAAAGAAATGAACAAAGGAAGCCGTCATGTAGATGAGCAGTCATTCATAACTATCTTACCTTGAATTCTAGTAAGAAATGGAAGGAAAAGCAGTGGATTTGAAGGCTTTTATTTTAACTGATTTCTCATTCTCTTGATCATTAATAGGGAAGGGATATGTAAAGCACTTTATTCAGTGGTGACATAAGATCATGTAAAATATCAATATGATTGTCAATATTAAACTTCAAAGAAAGATTGTTGTTGTTAGGTGCTGTCCAGTTGGATCTGACTCATAGCTACCTGATGTAAAACAGAACAAAACACTTCCCAACACTGTGCCATGCCTGGCACTATGTCAGTGCTTCTTTGCTGTTCATACGGTTTTCAATGGCTGATTGTTTGAGGATTGCTTCAAGAGTGGATTGCCATGTTTTTGTGGTGCTGCTGCAGTTTGAACCCAGGGCCTCAGAGAAAACACTTGTGGATGTGTAAAATCACTGAAGGCCAAATACAGTCTCAGGAATGGAGTTGCTATGGTGTTAGAAAGTAGTAGGTGACACCAAATGGGAGAAAGATGTGGCAATCCACTCCTGAGGCAATCCCAAAAAAACAATCAGCCATTGAAAACCCTATGAGGGTTGCTATGAGTCGGACATGAGCTAACAACAAGTGACAAAGGCCCTACATTCTAATATAACTAATTTTGAACATTGTTAGATACCTCTGTGATTGAGCATGATTAAGACTAATCTTTCTCCCAATTTCGTACATCTTTATCAAGCAATGAGAGGAATTTTAATGTAAATATTATTTAACTATTTAAAGAAAACTGTGCTCTTTTTAGGATTCCTTTTTTTTTTTTTATAAATGGCATATTGGCCTTTTCCATTTATCCTTTTTTCCAGCCAGCACTATTCAATAATATTTCATGTTTCTACAATAGGAAATGGACTACTTATCACACTAATTTTTGGCATGTCTTTTTGTTTTGTCATTTTATTTATGCTTTATTGACTAAAGCTCATCCATCAAAAATGTAAATGGTTGGTGAAAATTTCCTCAGATATAATCAATGACTGCACCACATTTCAAATGTTGCCTTTTTTGATGCATCTGCTATATTCAGGTTCTATTTTGCTGTTTATTTTAGACCCATTTGTCTTATCTCTGTCATACATTTATTCTTCCCTGACTGCAAGTGTTCCCAAATAATTTATGAAAGTTCTGACAATGTTTGTCAAACTGAGTCAGACCATTTCTTTGGCCAGTTAAGCAATGTTGTTCTTATTCTTATTAGATCTTTTGTTCCATCTCTGTTTTAGGAAATCATGACAGTCCCCTTTTATTACCAGCTATCATGATAGCACTGTTTTTTTAAAAACATGAAGCAGTTCATTTTATGAAAAAATCAAAACCAAAAGCATGCTCATTATAGTTGTTTTCTTTTTGCATAGTACTCTCTAGGTATTTTTTCTAGCTTCAATTAAGTAAACCTTATAAAAAGATAAGGCATTTTACCATATTTTTCCTCAAAAGGGCATTTCATAAACAATCCTCTTTCTGATATCATGAATGTGAAGTAACTAATTACAACATAAATTGGACATTAAAGTGATAATCATATTAGAAAATTATGCTGGAATTGGCTAAAATTTATACTCCATATCAGTTGACTTTTTTCCAAGAAGTGAATCTTTATATACTATGATGAAATAATGATTGCTGACGTTACTTCAAAATGTTACTAGTTGGAAATTTTTCATATAGGCTTTATGAATCAGTGCCACATAGGGAATCAAAGTAGTTTGTTTGAAGATGCAGTTTTCGAAGTAGAGTTTGTTCTAATTATTTGAATGATCATAATAATGCAATATTTTCCTGTGTCCATAACTTACTACAGTTAAGTATCAATGTAAAAAAAAAAATTTTAGAAACAAGTTACTTGTACATGACATTTTTGCTAATCAGATTTATTTGTTAGAAAACATGATTGCTCCAAAATGTGAGAAGTTGACAGAGCTCAACCCCCAAATGTGGTACCTTGAGATTTAAGAGAACAGCAGAAGTAGGAATGTCTCAGACTTTCCCCCACTGTTCGACCTAATACAGGCCATGGCAGAATTCTCTGACCGTCATCTAAAGTAATCATAGGACCTTCATTCAGAAGGGTTCTGCCCCATACCCAGAGAAAAATATATCATACAGAAATGTCAAAAATAAAAATAAAAACAGAGTCCCTGCTAAGTTTCTTTCAAATCATTACTATAAGATCATACCCTTTCTAATCCAATCATACTTTTCTATACCTGTCTACTTATTCACACTTAGGATCAAATAGGCACCATTTTCCATTGTTCTCTGTGTCTTCATTTTCTGAAGACTCCTGTGTTGAATACAATATTATGTATTATACATATATTTATATGCTTTTCTGTTAATATGTTTTTTTGTTGTAGAAATCACAGCTGTGAAGCTTGTGATAAGTGTGAAGTGTTTTCTCCACTTCAGGGTCAAAATTTTAAACATACAATCATCAGTCACAAACATCAGTTGACTATATGGTAGCTGTAGGTAGTATGCCATGAAATGCTTAGTTCTGTAAGAAGCTTACTTAAAAATTGTTTTAAATTTTTTTAAACTAATCATTTAGAGCAAAGTTCTCAAGGCCATCTAAGAAAGATAATATATATTAGGTGTGGTGGCTCATGTCTCCAATCCCAGCAACTCAGGAGGCTGAGACAAGGGAGATCTGAGTTTGAGGCCAGAGGCAGGCTATGTAACTTAGCGAGACCTTGTCTCAAAATAAAAAAATTAAAAATGGGCTTGGGGTCCAGCCTGGTGGTAGAGCACTTTCAAAGTATATGCGAGGCTCTAGATTGAATCCCCAAGTACTGAAAAACAATAATAATAATACATATTGATAAAAGCATTATGATGTTAATAAAACTAAAACATAGTGGTAGAATGATTTCCAATAATGAACAAATATATCGTATTAGTTTATTACAATAGTACAATATTTATAGTTCTTATAAATATTAACAAGTACTTATGTGACATATTTAAAACATAAACATACACTTTTATGGAATCTGGTGACACCCCTGTCATCCTAGTGCTCAGGAGGTAAAGACAGAATACTTGTGAATTTGAGGCCAGCCTCAACTACATAGTGAGACTCTGTCTCAAAAAACCAAATTAATTAACTCATTCATTCATTTAAAAAATGTAAAAAATAAAAGTATGCACTTCTCTGTAAAACTCATCCATTAATGTTGACATTTCACCCTATTTGCTTTACTATTTTACTCATCCACATTTTTCTAAGCGTAATCATTCTTCTGTAGTTTTGAGCATATCTTTCCCATGAATATTTTTTATATTTCACTCATTCACTCAATATTTTTGAGCTATTAACTATGTGTCAAGCTATGTCTTAGTGTTTATATTATAGAAATAAATAGAACAAAATTGCCCTGCCTTTGTGGAGCCTACCATCTACTAAGAGAACTAGACAAGAAAGAAGGTAGAGTAGGTAGAATATTCAACTTATTAGATAGTAGTCCATGTTATGGATGGAGGGGAAACAAGGTGAGAGGTGACATTTTGAGTTGGAAATGGAAATGGTGTTGGAGATTTTATACGTGGCAAGGAAAATCTGCACAGGGAAGGTATGAGCTCTTTTTGAGAAAATTCCAGGGATGTATTTTATAAACCTTGTGGTACAGGGGTAAGACTTGTAGAATACACTTGGTGGATGAAGGAAACTGAACATTTGATATGAATTCCCTAGCAAATTATTGACTTTGTTGCTAGATGCAGTGTATTGAAAGAAGACATTTGCTTTACCTTAAAGGAGTTTTACATCTTCCTAGGTATTTTATCCTTATGATTATATTCATGGAAAAAAAGAAAGAAAGAGAAGTAGTTTAATGGATAAATATGTAAACATGATCACTTACGAGTCAGTGCTTTTCATTCACGTTTTCCTTTACTTCACTAATTAGAAAGAACCCTTTAGGCTGCAGTATTTTATTCAAAATAATTTAAGGTAATACTGTTTCATATTGAAGAATCAGATGGATATGTTCCTCCTCTCAATTGATTTCTTACTAGACTTTAGAACAAATAAATCTTATTACAAGCAACTGAAAACTGGCCAAAGATCTATTTCAAATGACTTGTAAAAGTAAATTACCTTTAGTGCATATAAGATTAGTAATTATAATACCTACTCATATGGAATTTTGGCAATGCTAATTGCCGCCGCCCCCCCCATAGCAGTTGTGTATCTTATTTCAAACAGTTCTCAGTATTGATTCTGTTTTAGCAGTAGTTGGATAAGGCATTCAGTATTCACCATTTTTTTTAACTACTCTATTTTAAATTCTAGTTTTTATTATGTTGATGTTGTTAGATGCTGTACAGTCAGGTCCAACTCATAGGGACCCTGTGTATAACAGAAAGAAACGTTCATCAACACTGTGCCATGCCCTGCCACTATTGTCAGTGCTTCTCTGCTGTTTGAAGGGTTTTCAGTGGCAGATTGTTCCTTTTTTGTAATTTTGTGATTAAATTATTAAGAAATTAATACAAAAGAATTTTTTTCTAATTTTAGTTTTTTAAGAAAGAAGAATTTAATGAGGAAAGTCTGCTTTTCTTAATTTAAAGGAAACTGCTGTTACTTCAGAAATGTTAAACACTAAATTATTTTAAACAAAAGTCTTTTTGTGTTAATGAGTGTTAGTCTTTTAAATATTGTATTTTGAACTGTTAAAGGGTAAAGATTAAGCATAAATGAAATCCCTGTGCTTCTTATGAAAGACAGCATAATTATGTTTAAAAACATACTACAGGGTTTTATTTGAGGAATTGCCCCACACACAGAAGAATGTGAGGTGCAGAGAGAGTAGACATTGCAATACTGTTAAAGATAAAATTTAATATGTGCTAACTGGAGTGTTAAAGGTATGCAGGGGGAGTGTCTGTAGACAGCTTGCATTGTACCAAGCTCCATGGTGCATGCCTGTAATCCCAATGAATTGGGAGGCTGAGGCAGGAGGATTGCAAGCTTAAGGCCAGAGGCAATCTGCACAACTTAATGAGACCTTGTTGCAACAAAAACGATAAAAAAGGGAACTAGACACTGGACGTATCTCAGTAGTAGAGAGTTTGCTTAGCTTGTAGGCCTTGGGTTCATCCTCAATACTTTAAAAATTAAAAAAAGTAAGAAGAACGGATAGAAAGAAAATTTGCATGATATGATTCCAATATGGTGCAAAAACTTCAGGCTAATCTGCAGGTGTTATTTCATTCAAATTCACATTTAATAGAAAGCTCTTGAGAAATAGATTGCTTTATTTGCTGCATGGCAGACCCTATTCTACAAAGCAAATGAAAGCAGGTGAAGGTCTTTGCTTAGCTGTTAGCTCCCCCAACTTCTCCCATACTTTGTTCTGATCATGGAGTAGAATAACAGATCAAAATGGATTGCAGTATCTTCTCCTTCATTGCAGATAATTCCTCATTATGTCTCCCAAAAAAGCCACCTGACTCATGGAATTATCACTATTTTCAGAGTACAAAATCTAAAACAAATAGTTACCAGTTACCATAGACTTGTCAGAAGAATAGATTTAATAGCCAGGGCTCTAGTTTATTAAGGAAGGTTGTCTTTCAAAATACCATGTTAAATTATCTTAGATAGATTATAATCATGTAGTTAGTCTTCAAACATAAGCAAACGTATTATTCATTTATTTCTATTTGATATTCATTAAATTTTTACACATTTTAAACCCATTAATGCACACCATGTATATGTGGGACAGTAACAAGTTCCATGCCTGTAGCTGTACCACTGTGGCATACAATCCCGTCAGATCTAAGCAGGGCTGGGCCTGGTTAGTATTTGGATGGGCGACTGCTTGGGAATACCAGGTGCTACATGTTTGAAAGAAGGACCCAGCAACCCACTCCCAAAACACAATCTGCCATTGAAAACCCTGTGAATAGCAGAGAAGCAGTAACAATACTGTTTCACCTGTTGTACATAGGGTCTCTGAGTCAGATACCGACTGGACAGCAGCTAACAACAATAATAAATGAGTTCCCCGATTATTATTTCTTAGGATTTATATCAGACACTAGCACATGCACATGTTAACAATCTCATCCTGTCTCCTGCCAGCTGCTTGCTTTTATAGTTAGTGTAATGGAAACTAGTATCATGAACATTTGCTTGTAACGAGTGAGTTACAAGCAAAGGATATTGTGCAGTAACAAGCTAAAGAAAAATAAGATGCTGAGTATACAGTTCTTAAAATGTATCCAAATTGAGGTTCATGATGTTAATTGGAAGAATTTTTAATAACAGATCTCCATTTTCAAAGTAGAAGTGTCAAATGATTTAATTCTGTTCTTGGTAGAAAATGCGATCTTTATATTGGACCTAAGTAACTGCTAATTCACTGACACATGAAAAATTATTCAACTTTGGAAATATCCTGCTGTAGTTGCATAAGATAGGCATCACAACTGTCCACTGGTTACAGTGGAAATTTCTATTATGAAATGCTCATGGTTTCCTGTAAAAGTTATACTGCCAAGGACATGTTGTTAGTAAATCTTTCAGATATGAATTGTCAGGCTATAATGAAAAAGTGTTCTCTGTAATTAAAAGATACTAAATATAAAAATAATATCTGAAAATGGGATTTAAAATACTCAAGAGATTTGCTTTTATTTGCTAAAATGGTCTTGAATTGTCAATGTGTTTATCATTATTTACAGCTGCCTAAAATTTCACTTGAATAAGAGCATGTTGTTAGAACATACAAGTTTTGCTTATTACATTATCTTTTTTCCATAATGTTATCCTAATATGTCTCTCTAATCATTATGTCATCATTTGATCATAGATGGAAAACTGAAATAAGAGTTAGTGAGAAATTCAGTGGATAATAAGCCTGGTAATCCAAGGAATAAATAATTACCTCTACAGCACACTTTCAGAGGTAATGAGACTAGGAAAATGGACTCCGTTTTCATTAGTAATTTTTAAGAAATTCAGTTATTATAGGACAAATACAAATGTAAATTTTGCCAGATTAAACCTTTCCCTTTGTTTAACATAAAAGCAATACAATCATGTACTTGGTCATAAAGTTCAGTCCTGGTTATTATTGGCAAAGAGGATGCCAATTGAGACTGCTTTTGGAAGATTCTAACTATTCCAAATGAAAATGATGTAATCGTCCATGTAATCTTTAGTCATATTTTTTTCATATTACTATTTTATACTTTTAAAGATGACAAGTAAACATTAAGTGGTAATGCCAAGTTTGAAATTCTCATACTGGATGTTCACTGTAACTAAGGTTAGCAATAAAAAGTAATTTCAAAACTGAAAGAACAAACTAGTGTATGTTGTTATTGTTGTTGTCAGGTGCCCTCAAGTTGGTATCCGACTCATAGCCACCCTGTGTACAACAAGCGAAACACTATTGTCAGTGCTTCTCTGCTGCTCATAGAGTTTTCAATGGAGGATTGATTTTTGGGAGTGGGTTGCCAGGTCCTTCTCCCAAGCCTACAGCATCTGGTGTTCCCATCCAAGTACTAACCAGGCCCGACCCTGCTTAGCTTCCCATATCTGATGGGATCGCATGCCACAGGGCTGTGGCTGTAGGCTAAGCTAGTGCAAAGTAACTTTAAAAAGAGGTCCTTATTAACATTGTGGCTCATGCCTGTAATTCCAGTGGCATGGGAGGTGGAGACAGAAGGATTGCAAATTGGAGGCCCAAATTGGAGGCCTGAGGCAGCCTTTGTAACTTCTTGAGGTCCTGTCTCACATTTAAAAGTAGAACATGATCTGGGGTTACAACTCAGTGATAGAGTACCTGTAAAACGTGTGAAACCCTAGGTTCAATCCCCAAGTACTACAAAAAAAAAAAAAAAGAAGAAGAAGAAGAAGCAAAGACAGGTCCTTAAATATAAGGGGTCAGTTCTGATTGCACATCAGATTTCAGTATACAAAATGGATTTTACTTCTTGTGGTTAAATTAGGATTTTGAAAAAACAGAATGCTAATAATAATAATTTTAACCATTGATGCATCAAGTAATTAGAGAGTGAAAAAGTTTATCTCCAGTAGATCATTCCATATTTAAAACTGAGATAGAACAGTATGAAGAGAAAAAGTGAGTATTTTATTGCTGCAGACCAGCTGCAGCCTAGATAGTATCCAGGGTTCCCCGAAGGCCGATGAGGAGTCGGAGGTGGGTAACAAACACAGCAGCTTGGAGGCAGTGTGATCCTGTTCCGTTTATTTCCAGATTATCCAGCCTTTTTATACAGAATTACCATTCATGAAATCTTATGAAAGGTCAGAAAAAGACAAGGAAGTTGGTTGCATTGATGGAATCACCTGATCAATTGTCACATGAGTAGCAGGTGGTAATCAAAGTGGAAGAGGAACTCAGAGACAAAGTGTGATTATTTTAAAGAAATAAACCAAGAGGACCTGAGCATTTGCATTTCCTGTAACAACTGACTATTCTCAATCTTTATGCAAGAATTTAGGGTGGTTAACTGCTACCTGTGTGTCACCCCATTGAATCTGTTGTTACGAAGAATGCGTGCTTTCCTCTTACTGTGGAGCTGTCCAGTACAAAGGCTTTTGTTTAAGGAGTTTACACTGTTGGAAGTCATTCAGGGATTTCCCTTCAAGAAAGCCTGAGGCTTGTCAACTCCCAATCTGAATTAGCATAGCCCACAGAGCCAGATTATTTTTCATTAATATTTCTAGAAATCTACAATAGTGACCAATTAAAATTTAAGAAAAGATGGGGTTCCAAGTCCTTTTCTATGAAGAGACCTTTTTGGAGGTACTATTCCCCTCTTGGCAGACTTTCCCTCCGAGGCTAGGAGTACTCCTCCCCTTTCGGTGGATTTTCCTTCCCATGCCTTTATTAAAGATACTCTTCCTCATGTGGGGACTCTGTCTCCACATCATGAGTGGATCTGGACCCGGCATTTTATTTTGACTCATTTAGTTTCTACTTCCTAAAGGTAAAGTCTATCTTAAATACCTCCCAACTTTCTTACCAGTTCTGGAAATCTTTCATCATGGAAAATGTAGTAAATGATGGTTTAATTAGCTACTGCCCAACTTCCAGTGGATTGCACAATCAGTATGAACTGACATTGGTGACCCATATAAAAACTGACAAAGTTTATTGTCTATGACTTGAAAGTTTTATATTTTAGTATGAATACAGGCATGACCCAGGTTAAGGCATGTAAATGCTAAAGGAAAGATGGGAGGAATGTCTAAGTGAAGATACTGCTAGGATATTTAAAGGTTTGGAACCATGAAAGACAAAGACATGAAAGAAAGAAGTTTAATCACAGTAAGAGAAGATATATAGGAGAACTAACACAAAGGAAGATGCAAACATAGATAAGTGACTCAAGAAAAACTAAAATGGAAGAATACCATCATGTTACCTAACAACATTCTGAGCAGTGCACCCTTAGGTAATTTCATCGTTGTGTGAATGTCATTGAATGTACTCACACAAACCTTGATGGTATAGCTTACTACACACTTGTTTTGTTGTTAGATACCATCAAGTCATGTCCAGCTCATAGCGAGCAACATGATATGAAAGATAGATGGATGGATGGATGGATGGATGGATGGATGGATGGATGGATGGAAGATTATTGACCTCAGAGCCATATGAACAAAACAAGAAGAGATTAAATCCAATAAAAAAGAAAATGATGTAATCAGGAGATACGATAAAAGATATTTGAGGCTTCTGTTGGTATAACATGGCATATTGTTCTGTAATAAATTTTTTACAGAAGTAAGTAGCAGGAATACACGCTAAAATAATGATAAAGATATGTTGTTAGGTGCCATTGAGTCATTGTCAACAGATGAAACATTATTATCGTGATTCTCTGCTATTCATAGGGTTTTCAATCATTGATTGGTTTTTGGGAGTGGGTTTCCAGGTCCTTCTCCCAAGCCTACAGCACCTGGTATTCTCAGGTGGTCTCCCATCCAAGTACTATCCGGGACTGACTTGGCTTAGCTTCTGAGATCTGACAGGATCGGATGCTACAGTGGTATGGGTGCAGGCGGTAAAGATATAGTAGGTATATAAACCAGTAATATAATTGCTTATTATCATTATCAAATATTATGTACTATGCATAATTGTATGTGCTGTATTTTTATACAGCTGAAAGTGCAATGGGTTTATTTATGCCCATTTCACCACAAACATGAGTGAGTAATCCTCTGCTTGCCACTATGATGTTAAGACTGTTAAGATGTCACTAGATGTGCTAGAGCTTTTTCATTATAACCTTATGGGAGCACAGCCATGTGGCCTATTATTGACTGAAATGTCTATGCAGCACATAACTGGACATGTTTTAGCTTACCTATTCTTTTAGATTGTTGAGCAGCTGGTAATGGTAATGGAAAAATGGTCTTCTTCAATGTAATTACCTACTACTGACGTTTTATTACTGGTTAAATGACTATGTTTTAGAGAAGCCATTTTTGTTACTTTCATATGGATAACAGTTGAAATGCTTCCAATGTGATGCATGACTGCAAGTGGATCTTTAGGACCGAGTATGGTTGTTGCATTTATTTGATGGAGAATTATACTCTATGATTGGTGGTTCCCTTGATATTCTGATATATCTTGAATGTACTAATAAGCATTGAAGTACTCTGTTTCCAAGACAGAGATACTGATCCAGATAGCAGTTTTAAAATATATTGAAAATAAACATTGCTATTTCGAGGCACTGGGGAATAACCAAAACCAGACATAAACACAAAGGTTGTCTATCTTTGAAAGATGAATAGGATTTTATGAGATTTGTAAGTGTATATCTTTTCTTTCAGAGTTCTTTTCAGATTGTTTGGGAGTATAGGCATGCTGATGAGGTGTAAGAGGACTGTGTTTTGAGCTGGTATAATAGCCATTATCTGGGATAAAGCAATTAGAGAACTAATTATCTTAAAGATAAACCCTTAGATGTACCTCCACCAAATTGTCCTTCCTTTTTTTGTGTCTGTCTCTTTCTTTTACCTCTCATTCTGAGGCTGCAGAGCTGTCAGATCACACATTATACCTCCAGTCCAATGTTTTGAGCTGGGGTTGTCATTTGATAGACTGTCTATCCATTCTTCTTCCTAGTGGTTAAATCCTGTACTTAAAAGGGATACTAAATATTGCCACATTTTATTCACTTGAAAATTCCATTTTCTCCTAGTCTGCCATTCAGAATTACATGTGAGGCATTTATAATAGAAAGAGTAAAGTGTAATGGTTCTATGTGGTGGTGTAAGCCCACTCCCAAGGCAATCCCGAAACAGCCATTGAAAACCCTATGAGGGTCGTATGAGTCGGACTCGACTCCACGGCACCTAACAACAACAACTATCATCAGTTAAGGGTCTCTGAGTTAGCTTCATAAATTTTCTGCCTCAGTTTTTGCTTTTTATAGATGGAGAAATTATCTACCTCAAGACTATTTAGGAGTCAAATGAAATGTTGCATGTAAACATTTCTGCACAGTGCTTTGCACAAAGTAGTTGTTCAGTAGCATTAGATTTGGTTTTTAGGGGAGACACACACACATACATAACCACACACTAATTTTTTTAGGACTTAATGCTACTGAAAATCAGTTATAACTTTAAATATGAACTAAACGAAAAAAATCCCCTCTTTTTGGAAATTATAAACTCATTGAAGTATTCCTTTGCAGTCATACAGGGAACTGCCGTAGGAAAGGTGACATTTTTAGAAGATTTGGGTTAGTTTATTTTGCTAGTGATTGACATAGTTCCTGTGAAGTATGGCAGTGAAGATGGGGTGAATGTTAATATAATGTCACCTTGTTGCATCCACTTCACAGTGAATAGCAGGGATAAACTGAAGCGAGATATTAATAAGTATGTTATAATTTCAGTCACATAGTCGTACTAGTTCTGAAATATTAAAAAAGTAAATCACATTTGGGTCAAAAGAATATTTCTCTGTTTTTGAGAGCAATAAACTTTCACACACAAAAGAATTTTCATTCAGAACTCCTTTTATAAGTTATAAATCACTTATTTGGCCTGGAAAAAACTTATGGTATATTTTAATAATGTCTGTGTCTGTTTGGTTCTGTCTCTTCAAACTGTGAACCTGTTTGTCTTCATTAAAAAGACCAACAGACTGTTTACTTGTAGGTTCAGGATAAATTCCGTCTAGACCTGTCAGATGAAGAGGCTGTACACTACATGCAGAGTCTGATTGATGAAAGCGTCCACGCTCTGTTTGCTGCTGTGGTAGAACAGATTCACAAGTTTGCCCAGGTGAGCTCTCACACAGCCGCGTGTTCATCTTGTCTTCTCCCTGTGTTACTGCAGAGTCCTCAGAGGGACACACCTTCCTCCCAACTACATCTCCGGTTTTTTTGGTCAAACCTTCATGACATCTTACCAGTTGGCTGAAGTGAATGTGTTCCATGCATTATCAACTCTGAAACACCCAATTTTTTCAGCAAAGTCTAAATTGCAGAGTACCCATGTAGGTAGTCTGTTCCTTGTGTCAGTGGTGATTATAAATCCTTCTTGAAAATGATTTTGGTTCAGCAGAGGCCTTGGCAAGTGAGAATCAGAAATTTTACTAGGTTTTGGCAAATGCTGAAATATTAGGAAAAGAGTTTAGAAGCTATGGAAAGCAGTCCATCCCCACCTCCCCCCAAAAAAGACCTATCAATACTTAGCTATTAGTAATGCTTATACATATGTAAGGGAAAACCTTTTCATTCTAGCCTCTGATAATGATCCTAAGATTTAAAATCTGTTTTATTTATGAATTCCATGATGAGAATGATTATGACAATGGTTAACAAATAGAAAATTAGACCTCTGTCCTTGTGAAGTACTTCATGACTTTATGCTACATGTTATTTATTCACTAAATAATTTTCCTAATCTCCCAAGCCCAGAGCCTGTCTTCTATGACTTCTCCCCCAGTCAGTTACCAGTATGTCACCAAGCCTTAAATGTTTCTTTAATCATTTCTTTAATTATCCTTTTCTATCATTTTCTGACTACTAACATTTTAATTTAGTTTTTCCTGACTTGAGAATACCATGAATAATTTAAAGTTTTTTTAAGTCTTTGTTTAAGTCTGTTCCTGGTCATTCTATCTTTATTTTTCTAAATATTATGATCCAATGTATTTTGAAGAAATAATGGTTTTCCTTGTATTTTTTAAATATAAATGTTTGATGTTTTGCTCTTGCCTAACAGTGAAGTGCAATCTCTGGCAACTCAAGACCTTCCGGAATGCTGTGTTCTAAGCTACTTTTCAACTATTCCCTAATATCCTTTGTCTGGATATTGTGTTCTTTTTCATCTCAGTGACCAACTTGGTGCTACCATTTTTTTGCTCTTGAATGTCCATCTTCTTCACATTCCATCTTTTATAAACCTCTGGATACATAAATTCTACCTACCTCCCAAGAGCTATTCTTAATGCCAGTCTGATTTATCTTTCTCTGAATTTCCCTAGTACTTAATATCTTTATTAAGAGTTGCATTTACATTTTGTTTTTTATTTAGGTATTTGGATAGCTTTATAATTCCTAAAATGCAAACTTTATGATTGCTGGACTTTGGTCTTTCAGTCACATAGTAGTACAATACCTATACACTTAAAAAATGTCAAATGAGCATAAAAGAATTCCTTTTTCTGAATGCTAGTTTTTACTTTCTGGCTTGATAATTTTCCTTAAACACTAGGGTGGATTGTATTTTTATTATAAGTCCTGCTCTTCTGCTTTATGGCTCATTAATCCTAATCAATTACTGTGATTCAGATAGTAGGTAACTGACTTGTCTAAGTCAACCTGTTAGCCAGTGGCAGATCTGGGCCTATATATAGTATAGCAGAATTATGGGAAAAGAAGGCCCATAAAGGTACGACTTTCCCCATATCATGTGACTAACTAGGGGCAGAACCAAGACGTGAACCCAAATGTTTTGACTCCCGTATCTAATATTTTTTAAGCCATTTCTCTTGTCAGTATCTTGTTTACCACTGTGCAGTGTTAGATGTAAATGAAACTTTCTCTGTGGCCGTCACCTTCATAATCCTGCTAATCACTCTTTTTTTGGCTGTTAGGAGGATTGTAGGAGGGATGTTGAGTATGAAGAATTCTCAGTAAGTGATAGATCAGAAGTGCAAAGAGGATTTTTTATAAAATTTGTCTATACATATACCTTATTTTTCTTTTTTTAAGTTCAAGTAGCTAAAATATACTTGCTGTCAAAAACTTGACTTCTGTGTCTTTGCCTCTCTGTAGCAGGGAATTTGCCCTTCATGGATGGTCATTTCTATTTCATCTTGCTCCATCCCTGGCTACAATGGCACACATTTCTTTCTTTATGGATTTTTATTATTCTATACTTGTAGATTCTAGTGGTTCTCCTTTATTTTCTTGGTCAATTACAATACATAATAGAGCTAAAACTTCACACTTGGTGTTAGTTCTGGTACCTGACACCTCATTTCAGTTATCTATAGCTATGTTTCATTCCAGTGTACATAGGGTCACTATGAGTCAGATTCAACTCCACAGTACCTAACAACAACATGTAAGCAACTCTAACCTCACTAGCTTTAAAAGCAAAAACGATTTATTCTTTCTTATAGTTTTTCAGTCAAGAATTCAACCAGAGCCCAGCTATTTAGTTTGTTTCCTGTGATGTCATCTGTTTTCAGTCACTCAACTGTATTTAGTTGGTGGTTGAGTTTGTCTGGAAAGTCCAACAAGGCATTCACACATCTGGCGACTTGCTCCACCTCCACATGGTCTGTTTTCCTCCACTTCTCTCACGTAGCCCAAGCTGCTGTACAGCAATGTGACTGACTTCTCCGAGAGTATATGAAAGCAAAAGTAGCAGACCTCTTAAAATAAGTCACAAGGACACCCCAGATTCACAAGGAAAAGAAATAGATTTTGCCTCTTAATGGGAGGAGAGGGTGTACAATGCAGAAAGGAGAGGAATGAGTTCTAGTATCTTTGAAGATTTCATTGACACTCACGTGTTAAGCTCCAGCCTGAGAGTTTGAGCCTTTGAGTTTTGTTAAATGAATTAAATGGCATAGTTTATTCTGGTTTTATAGTTCTGTTGTTAATTTGCATATCTATTTTACCCACTGCATCTAAGGATAGAAAGGCCATTTTTTAAAAATCTCCATATTAAAGAAAGAACCTGATATTTAAAAAAAAGTTATAACAGAGGGACCTTTGTTTGCCAGCCTCTCTGGACCTCAGTTTCCATATTTAATGAAGTAGTTAATATTGAGGTAAAAAACAGCATCCATTTTTTATGTAAATTTAACATCAAAGATAAAAAAAAGTTAATTGCTTTTCATAAAGTAATATTTACTACCAGAAAGGTTATTGAATGAAATCTGCCTCCTCTAGTCCAGCAATAGTGGTTAGATTGAGAAATCTGATAGAATCTTTACTGAGTTATTACCATGTATCTTTTCTTCTACTCATTGAGAAAATATGAATATAGGTGGTGAGTTGGTAGTAGAGATGAGCATACTCTTAAATTACACATTGGAAAGATAATTTTATATGCATTAACTAAGAGGTGACTGTATTTCTTGGAAAGAAGTATTAAATCTGTTTCCTAGGTTCCTGTTTTCCAGTTTTTTAAGTAAAAGTAGGTACAGAAATCTTAGATAAACATTTAGCATTTGTTGACCTTGGTTATTATAAGCTCTTGTGCCCCAGAATAGTCTTCCTAAGAAGATAGTGTAAAAAGCTGAGTGAGAGTGGTAGCACACGCCTGTAACCAGCACTTCAGAAGCTGAGGCTAGAGGATCAATGCAAATTAGAGGCCAGCCTTGTCTGCATAGCGAGTTCCAGGCCATCATGGGCTACACAGTGAGACTCTGTCTCAAAAAATAAGTAAGTAAGTAAAAAGGAAAATAAGGAAAAAAAAGAAAAAAAGACAATGTAGAAAACTAATATTATAGAAATTAGAAAATAAAGAGTTATGAGCAAATATCTTGATGATTCTAACAATTTACGGATTGTCATCATCCTAGACTGATAAAAGCAGTTTAATGCAGCATGAGTATATAAATGAGCTTTCTGAAAATCATGTCTTATCTTTCCATCTTACAGTTAGTTACATACATATTGTCTGGGTCAACAGCTTCACTGTTTACTTGAACTTCGAACTTCATATCTTGTTTTACCATTTTTTAATGGTACACTCCTCAGTATACTCAGTATACTCAGTATATAGTACACTCCTCACTAAAACCGTATATGTGTTTTAGCCTTGTCCCTATTTTATAAATGAGAAGACCACCACATAAAAAGTTATTTATCACATTCAGGTCTTATTTACCAGAACCTCATATTGTTTATTCTGAGAGATGAACTTTAAAATGCTAATGGTTTTTTAGGTTTCTTTAAATAAGTCATCTGTGTCATTACTATTATACATCAAAACAGTATGAGAATAAGAGAACCACCACCAACAACAACAAAGGGGATATTTGAGGGAGAAGGACCTGACAGCCCACTCTTGAAACAATCCACCATTAAAAACCCTATGAATAAGCTGGGTGCAGTGGCGCACACCTGTAATCCCAGCGATTTGGGAGGCAGAGGCAGGAAGATCAAGTTCGAGAGGAGAGGTAGTCTGCGTAATTTAGCAAGACCCTGTCTCAAAAAGTAAAAAAATGGGCTGAGAGTGCAGCTCAGTGGTACAGCACTTGCAAAGGATGCAAGTGCAAGGCCCTGGGTTCAACCCCCTATACTGCAAAAAACAAAACAAAACAAAACAAAAAAACACCTTATGAATAGCATAGAAGCACTGACACAGTACTGAGTGTGGCACAGTGTCAGGGAGGGTTACCTTCTGTTGTACTTAGGGTCATTATGAGTCAGACCCGATATGATGGCACCTAACAACAACAATAAAGGATATTTGGTGTCACTGGAACATGCTTAAACATTGAAATATGTGTAGAATACTAAATTAAGGTCTTATGTTCATATAAATCTTTTTAAATTATAAAATTCTAGAAGTACACTTTAATCTCTGGGGAAGTTTATTTTCTATATGACACATCTCCACATATGTGGAGACTTATTTTCAAGTTGTCTAAGTGTTCATAGTAATAAATCACATGCACACTCATTCTAGTGACTGACATCTATTTTTGTCTCTTGTGTTTATTATGATACCATAGCGAAAATTGACATGGTAATTTTAGTGTATTCTAATGAGTCTTAATGGATTTTTAGATCCAAGTTTTTTTAATAAAATGGAGGTAGATTGATTCATGTTAACGAAAGTTAGAGTTATTTAGCACAAAAGGAATTATATTCTAAAAAAGAATAAATATTACCAGATGTGACTATTATATGAAATGCTGAAAAGGCTTATTTTCTTCTATCATGCAATTCCTTAGGAAGGGTAACAATGTTCATTGCCTAGCAACACCTCCTTATTAGTGGTATACATTTTCCACTGAAAAACACTTTTATTTGGGTCATTGTCTTTGAAATTACATTATCAGGACTCTCCTGTCTGCACAAATTATCTTTAAAGGGCTTTCTAATCTTGTCTGCATGGGAAAGGTGGAGGTTACATAGTTTGTGTCACTTAAGGCTGTAAGACATAGCTTTTCGATAATAGTTCATTATGCTACACGTATTTCTGCTTTGTCATGTCTGTTTCTCTCTTCACCAGTTGGTACTAAGTCTGGATAATGGGTACACTTTCCACTTATTTTAATACATAATAAATCTAATGAATATCTGTGGAATAGAACTACAGATACTTTTTCTTTTGCAAACTAACTATAAAATAGTAAGTGTAGATTTAGTTCAGAAAGTTTACCCAATTTCCAGCTCAAAATACTAGAAACACATCACTGCTGACCAATTAGCAAATATCTATGCTTTGGCATCTGTGTGTTCAAGGAGGAAGAGTAGAGCAGAGTATCACATGAATATGTAACCACATCGTAAGTTAAAGATCATGTGCCTCTGGCTTAAGGGAATTCAGACACACACGTGCATGCATACACACACACACTAAAAATAATGAAAGTAAGGAATAAAATGGTGTGGTTTATTCTGCTTGAACTTCTTCCTGGAGAGCCTGCGTCCCATAATAAATGAGCTATGCATAAACACATTTATATTAGCTTTGTGTACACAGCCAGAGTACCTTTAACAGTCAAGAAATTAGTACTTATACTGGTTAATAATGCTTCAGTTTTGTTTCAGTTGTTTGAAAGATGCTATTTCATGGATCAGAAGAATTTTGTTTAATTTTTGTTGTTAAGCCTTTTCAATAATAGCAATTATAATAATAGTAAATTTATACCTGTATTTCCTGACCCTAGTCTGTTTACTCTTAAATACAACTTAGCATATTTTTATTTGTGGACTTTATTTGACATTTGGTCTTACATAATATGTCAATGAAGCTAGCTCTGTTTAAGAGCACTGCATTAACTAATACCCTTTGAGGAAAAGGAAAATTATCATTCACAAAGATTTTTGCTTACTTTCTTTAAAAATTTTAATTAAAGTCCTTATGCCTAGACATGTGGGGCTGGGATTTAGCTCAGTTGGTAGAGTGCTGAGCTGCAGTCTCTGAGGTCCCGAGTTCAATTCCCAGCACCGCAAAAATGGGAGAAGGAGCTGGCAACCCACTCCCAAGACAATCCCGAAACAGTCAGCCATTGAAAACCCTATGAGGGTTGCTATGAGTCAGATACCTACTCCATGGCACCTAACAACAACAACAACAACAACAACATGCCTAGACACGTAGTATCACTTTGGATCCTGATTGTAAATGAACAGATAACTAGAAAATAAGCCTTTATTTTCTAATTAGAACATACTCTCTTCTAATAAACACATAATTGGCCTTAATAATACAAATGTCTATAAACCCCATTGCGTGAATATATTATTTCCTTATTCAAATATTAAGTGACATTTACTCTTTAGCTCTGATAAAGCTATGTAAATACAAAATAAAATTATTGCTGATTTAAAGCATTAGAGTACTCATATGTTAAGTACAGATCTTTGTATTATGTTTTTAGAATGTGACTTTATTCAGCTTAACACTTTTTCCACTTTTGATGACCCACTTCTCAGTTTCTGTTTTTTGAAACTTCCCTGTGTATGTAAATTGACCAATAAAACCTAATTTTACAAAGTACCTTATTCACAGCAACATAAGATTGAAAACTATATAGCCTTGTTGTTGTTAGATGCCATTGAGTTGGGCCCAACTCATAGCAGCCTTACGTACAACAGAGCAAAACACTCACATAGCCTTGTTGTTGTTAAGTGCACTCAAGTTGCATCCGACTCATACCAACCCTGTGTACAACAGAACAAAACACTCCCCAACAGTGTGCCATGCCCAGCACTATTATCAGTTCTTCTGTACTATTCATAGGGTTTTCAATGGTGGATTGCTTTGGGAGTGGATTTTATGCTTAAGCCCATTATTGCAGACACTGTGTCAGTCCATGTGGTGGAGAGTTTTCCTTTTTTCACTTACCTCCCACTTTCCCAAACATGATGTCTTTCTCCAAGGATTGGTCTCTCCTGAATATATGTCCAAACTATATAAGACGCAGTCTAGCCATCCTTGCTTCCAAGGAGCACTCTGGTTGCACTTCTTCTAGAGCAGATCTCTTGGTTCTTTTAGCAGTCCACGCTGTATTCAAAAGATGTCTCCAGCACCATCAATTCTTTCCCTGTCTCCCTTATTCAATGTCTAGCTTTCATAATCATATGATGCGACTAAAAATATCATGGCATGAGTCAGGCTCACCTTTGTCTTCAGTGTAACAGCTTTACTTTTCAATACTCTAAAGAGATCTTTGCCACAGCTTTTCCCAGAGCAGTGCATCTTTTGATTTCTTGGCTGCTGCTTCCATGGGTGTTGATTATAGAGCCAAGCGAAGCAAAATCATGGACAAACTCAATCTTTTCTGCATTTATTGTGAGGTTGCATACTGACCTAGTTGTAAGGGTTTTTGTTTTGTTGATGTTTAGTCACAACCCATACTGAAGGCTATGATCTTTGGTCTTCATCAGTAAATGTTTTAAATCCTCTTCACTTTCAGCAAGCAGAGTTGTGTCATCTGCATAATGCAGGTTGCTAATGAGTCTTGCTCCAATCCTGATGCCGCAATCTTCCTTAGAAAGTTCAGCTTCTTGGATTATTTCCTCAGCATTTAAATTGAAGAGATATGGTAAAAGTATACAGCTCTGACGCACACCTTTCTCAACTTTAAACCAGGAAGTGTTTCCTTGTTCTATTCAAACAACTGCCTCCTGGTTCATGTACAGGTTTCTCATGAGCACAATTAGGTGTTCTGGTATTCCCATTTTCCGAAGTGTTATCCATAATTTATTATGATCCACACAATCAAATGCTTTTGCATAGTCAACAAAACATAGATAGATATCTTTCTGATATTCTCTGCTTTCAGCTAATATCCACCTGACATCAGCAATGATGTCCCTGGTTCCCCACCCTCTTCTGAATCCCGCTTGATTTTGGGGTAATTCCCTGTCTATATATTGCTGCAGTCACTTTTGAATGATCTTTAGTAAAATTTTGCTTGTGTGTGACATTAATGATATTGTCCAATAGTTTCCACATTCAGTTGGATCCCCTTTTTTGGGAATAGGCACAAATATGGATTTCTTCCAGTCAGTTGGCCAGGTAGTCATTTTCCAAATCTGTTGGCGTAAACGTGTTAACACCTCTAGTGCTGCATCTGTTTGTAGAAACATCTCTATTGGTATCCCATCAATTCCTAGAGCCTTGTGTTTGGCCAGTTCTTTCAAGGCAGGTTCCACTTCGTCTTTCAATACCATTGGTTCCTTTTCATATGCAACCTCTTGAAATGGTTGGTCATCTACCAATTCTTTTTTATATAGTGACTCTATGAATTCCTTACATCTTCTTTTGATGTTTCCTGTATTGTTTAATATTTTCTCTGTAGAATCTTTCACTGTTGCCACTTGAGGCTTGAATTTTTCTTTACTCCTTAAGCTTATGAAACACAGATCGTGTTACTCTTTGTATAGTAACTAAAATCTGTTTAGAGTACTAGATTCCATCTGACCTCCCAGACACAAAGTGACTTAAAAAGAATAGACAGTCCTTTCTGGCCTTCCGTTATCTGGGCCTCATTTTTTCCATTAGAAATGATGAGTAGTGGCCAGGCATGGTGGCGCATGCGCATAGTCCCAGCACCAGGACACAGAGGCAGGCGGATTGATGTTAGTTTGAGGTCAACCTGGTCTATATATATAGCGAGGTCAGGCCTGCCTGGGCTACACAGTGGGACCCTGTCTTAAGAAAATAAAATACTGGAGCCAAGTAAAATTCTTTATTAAAACTATTTTTTGAATTTCGTGTAATCTAAAGAGGCAGATGATTCCCTTACCAGTGGCTTAAATAAATAACATATCACCATTATATCATACAGATCAATTTTGTTTCATCTTGTGTTCCACATATGTTCTAATTTGTTTGGATTAACAAACAACAGAAGGAATGACAACAGCATCAACAATAACAGCTAAGAAACAATCATAGCAAAAGTAACAGCAGCCTATTGAACATTTAAATATGCCAGGAATCACGTAAAATGCATTCTCTGCCTCACCTAATTTCACTTTCACACCTGTGAAGCAGATTTATCACCAGATGGAAAATTGAGGCAAATAGGTGACGAAGCCCAGATGTAAACTCAAATCTGATGCTGTGAAAGTAGGTAGTAGTCAGTAGATAATGTTTTTCTTGGTTATACATCTAAGCTTTAATTTGTTAGACATGAATAAATCTTATTGTAAGTAATGAGCTTTTAAAAAATTTGCTTATAAATCTTAAAAATGACCTTTTCATCTTTTGTTCCCCCTTATTCTTTCATCTGACCATCAAAAGAAAAAAAAATATATTACCTGCCTAAACAGCCAATAAAATATATATGAAGGAGTCACTGGGAACAGTGAATCTGAGATAAATATAAATATGTGATAACGCTTATTTTGCCATTGGCCAAAATCAGCCTTGAATTTCATTGACCCACATGTGCCATCTTGTTGCACTACAGTCACCATGGCTACACAGCCACCTATTTAAACCCGAATGGTGCAGTCACTTGGCTACATGACAAATGTTTTGAGGTCTTCCAATTAGCTAATTATTGCAATAGCAGCAGTCACCAAAATGCTTGATAATTTTCAGCTAACATCCCCTGCAGTATATTTACCATTCATACAAAGTTAGTTTGTTTATCTTCTCTAAGGATGGTGTCAAACACTCAAATGTAATCTTCGCTAAGGTTTGTCCCTGTTTGCATTGTTAACTGCCTTTAGAATGATCGGTTTCATATTAAATTTTGTTTGGGACTGACTCTTCTACACTGTGTTACTAATTTTTTTCCACCATAGACACAGAACACTTTGAGGTATTTAAAAATACATTTAAGACTGTCTGTTTAATATCAGGATTTTCTCATACATGCAAACATACATAAATACATGTGCAGTTTTCACTTGCTTTTAAAATACTTTCAAGGTACAGTTTTGGCATGTCATTATGGAGCCTTCTCGTTTTGACTTTTACATACATTTTTAACCTTTATCATCCCCTAACAGCCTTTAAAAAGGACCTCCTTACCTGGGTGCCGTACCTAATGCCTGTAATCCCAGCAACTCAGAAGGTTGAGTCAAGAGGGTCATGAGTTCAAAGGCAGAAGTAGCCTGCACAACTTAGTGAGATTCTGTCTCAAAAAATTAAAAGGGTTTGGGGTGCAGCTCTAGGGTAGAAGACTTGTCTAAGATGCTCAAGGCCTGGAGTTCAACCTCCCAGTACAGGGCAGGGAAAGGGAAAAAAAAAAAAAAAAAAAAAAAGAACTTTTATCATTCTGATCTGTGCCCTAATGAGAATTCCTCATACCCAATATTCCACCCACATCTCCCGCTAGGATTGTGCCTTTGCTTGGAATGAGTTCCTCACCCATTTGCCGTTTTGAGTGTGAGTGCACGTTATTCTTTCTGTGTATACTGATTTGATCCTCAGGCGTCTATCTGAAGCATCTTTGATACCTCCCACAGAACCTAAATCAGTTCCTGGTACATAAATGTGTGTAGTTTAATATGAGTGTCAAGGACCATTCTTTAAGAAGTTTATTTCTAACCTTGCCTTTAATGAAAATACTTAAATTCCTTCTGAAGTTGCAGATTTCTGTTATCATTAAAAATAAATCTTGCTATATTCTGTCTAGAAGCACCAGTTCAAATTATACTGGATTAAAACCAGTCAGGATCTTGGCATTTTTCACATTTTTCCATATACATAGGTGTGTACACACAAATATATAGACACATTTGTCACTGAGATTTTTTCCCTCCAGTTTTTCTTGAAGAGGGATGATGGGATGAAATTCATAGAAATAGGAAGGCACGTGAGATAGGGATGGCTTAGTGTTTATTCACCCAGACCAGGAAATCTTGGTTTCTTTTATTTCTACCTAATACCTGATATTCGATACTGCAACTTTTTTGGCCCTCAAACAACAGTTCACTAGGCTTTTGTTCTTTTAGGACTATTTCTGGTTTGATAGCCAAACTATTTGTGGGGGAATGAAGTAGGTGCATTCCAAGATAAGCTATAGATATTCAGGTCTTCTCTAAAAATGTGGCCAGGCACTGAGCATGCCACCCACAACATTAATCATCTAATCACCACAGAATTCAGTAGGGTTTTTACCCTCCTTGTGCTGGATTTGTTGGGTTTTTTCCCCCTCTCACACAATAATTGGGTCATCTTGAGCTTAAAATCAGCAAGCAGTTCCTCCCCCAAATATTTTCTCTTATAAACTGATTTTTAAGCCAAACCTCAGGAATTATGTACGTTGTAGTCAGTCCTCTTTGATGGCATTTTCCAAAGTAATTCACTTTTAATAGAATTTTTTTTGGAAATACAGACTTGTTTGTCTTTCTTCATGAACAATGCAGTAAATTATTTTCTTTTTGTTTTTAATTTTTATAGTACTGGAGAAAATGAAGTGGATTTGTCCCATCAAGATGTTTGGCTCAGTAAGAAAAGCACATTAGAGGCAACCAGTATATAATGAAGAAAAAGAAAACTTCTTAAATATTACTTCGTGCCTGAATTCTATTTTCCTTGGATGCTGTTGCTTAGATAGGTCTTAATGGGTTTAAAATATTGTATATATTTGTTTTATAATGTATACATTGTTAATAAAAAGCTTATTACAAGGTTATGTATATAGTATGAGAATTTTGGAGGAATTTTATTTTAAAATAGTACAACATTTGAGTCGCTGAGTGTGAAATTTCATTTTTCCCTCCTATATTTACATCAGGAAAGCAGTTATGAATTTAGATTTTCTCGGTTTAGAGGGTTTTCTTTTTCTCCCTTTTTCTCTCTGTTTCACTTTTTCTCTTTTCTACTATTTTTGTTCGTTGGTTTTGCCTAATTTAGACAAAGTTTTACTTTAAAATTTATGTAAAGTTTTACACTTTATAGTTCATTCTTTTACAGTTGAAGTATTATTTTTATTTTTTTCCATCATTTTATTGGTAATTTTTAATATAGAACTTGGGCTGGGATTTAGCTCAGTTGGTAGAGCGCTGCGCTGCAGTCTCTGAGGTCCTGAGTTCAATTCCCAGTATTGCCAAAAAAAAAAAAAAAAAAAAGTGGGAGAAGGTCCTGGCAATCGGCTCCCAAGGCAATCCCGAAACACTCAGCCATTGAAAACCCTATGAGGGTTGCTATGAGTTGGATACCGACTCCAGGGCACCTAACAACAACAACAATATACAACTTAATGGGTCTCATTACATTTCCATACATGCATTTCTTTGTATATTGCTTTAGAAAGCTTTTGTTTGGGGTAGGGATGTGTGACTTCAGTCTCCAGTGGTCTTGACAATGTTTGAATCCCAGCATTGGCCCCCTGTGCCCTGTGCCTGCTTCTGCCTGCCACTTCTGTAGGCAGTTCTGTGCAGCTTTGTAAGAGACAATTGTTGTGAGTATTGAGGACCCTTCCAGGTGTAATTGCAGTTAAGAGTGAGCCATCCTTCAGTCTGCAAACAGAGGTGGAGAGAGGGGAGAGAGGTGTCCAGTTAAGGTTATGGGGGAAAAATTATTTATATTTACAAAAAAAGTCACTTTCTCTTATAAGTATTGGTTTTTATTTGAGTTTGTTTGTTTGAACTATAATTCACAGCTTCCTAAGTTGTAAATATGTAAAGTAGAATATGAAAATATACCTATCTGGATAACTGGCCAAAAGGTAAATGTATAAAATATTTTTTACATATTTCTGTAAATTATCCTTCTCTAATAAATTCTTTTTAGGTGCAAACTGAGTTTTTAAAAGCATTTTTTTTAATAATAGCTTTCCTAGACTTGTCTACGTAATACATCCTTTCTTATTTAAGCAAAATAATTTTCTGTTTTGAAAAATCACTAATCTATCCAGTCTTTTTGCCTCATGGTACTTTGGAGAAAGGGAACATTACATAAATGATGTGAGCAACACAGTAGTAACGTTTATAGATTAACATGTTGCATAGTCACACAACCTTGTCTTGGAAGAGAAAGAATATTTCATTCTTTGGGTACTTAATAAATATTAAATATCAAATAGCAGGAAAGGGAAAGGTTAAATGCCAGCACATTGTGTGAGAATTCCATTAATTGTTATGTTTATTTATCACAAAATTCTTCTCTCTGAGGTTTCCTCTTCAGAGCAGGGTTACCAGCTTGAAAGTAAACATACAATTAAGACACATCCTAGAGGTCTGTTGAATATGATTTGTATAAACCATGCATGCAAATTAGAAAAATGGTAAAAATGAAAAGACCTTTGTAAATCATCTTAAGAGAGCGTGTGCCTAAAATCATTGGCAAGTTCTATCTTCTATATTGCTTTTTCTCTCCTTCACATATTTATGTCCCTTTTTGTGGCCCAGAAGTTTTCAACCCTTCTACATATTTATTCTTCTGGTCAGATTTCAGTTGACACCTCCTTCAAGTCTTCTATGAGTGGCTCTGTTGATAATGACCTCTCCTGAACTCCTCAAGTTTTTATAGCTTTTTAATTAGCATATAGTTAGGTTGGGAATTATTATTCTTGCATTTCTTATGTCAGGGGTTGTCAGACTTTTTTTGCAAAGGGTCAACATAGTAAATTACTTCTGCTTTGGGAGGCCTATGTTCTCAGCAGAAAAAACTCATCTCTGCTTTTATAATGGAAACACAGCTAAACAAGTGGGCATGGTCAGATGTGACTATGGCCATAATTTGTTGGCCCTGTTTTAATTCATTATAAGCCCAAATTGTATCATCTTACTGATCTTTATAAATTCCACAACACTTTGCATAGATAGCATGTTTCTAGGAAGCCTCAATAATTTTCGCACTAATACTAAATTCTGTAAGAGCAAACACTGACGGTGAGTAGGGAGAGTCAATCATGAGTAACCTCCTACTCCATCCAAAATTAAACCAAACTATCTGATCTGTCCCCAATATACAGTAGTGAACCAGGGATGGGATAACTGCAATATAACTTCTTATTCAAAAAACAGGAATTATGAGAGGCACACAAGAACCGATGGTCCCCTAAATTTTTAATCCTTACCAGACAAGTATTTCCAGGCCTCCAATTCTGTGGGTGGGGAATGTTCCTTGCTTAGGTTTTGGTTCTGCTCGCTAGGAGTGGCTCCCTCATCTGTATTGCCTTAAGCGTATAAACAGCTTTGGTAAGTCACTTTTCGTACTAATACAGTCTCACCACCCACAGCCACAATAATCTCAGCAGAACCATAGCGATTGTCCATCCTCAGAATCGGGCCTTCCTTACCCAACACCTGTCTCCTTCCTAGAAAGCATGCTACCCCTTATAATTCTTGATCAAAACCCCTCTTTTCAATCAAAGTATCTGGTTTTGATATTTCTAAAAAGACTAACATAAACTTAATATACAGTACTGCAACTCTACTTGATATTTACCTAGGAAATGAAAACATGTCCATAGAAAGACTTGCACATAAGTGTTCTTAACATGATTCATAATGGCCACAAAAGTAAAATAGATGACCATCAACTAGTGAATGGCTAAAAATATGATACTTTTCTACAATAGGATACTGTTCTGCAAAATAGAACAAACCACTGATACTGCAACAACCTAGATGAACCTCAAAAATACTCTGATCATATTTTAAAGACACTAGACCCGAAGGACCACATAGCACACATTTCTTTGCAAAAAGGTAAATTCTTTGAGGCAGAAAACAGATCAGAGATGGCAAGCAGCTGAGAGGGGATGAGAATAAAGGGGTATTGAGGAAACTTTATGTGATGATGAAAATGCTTGAAAGCTGGATTTGGGTCATTGTTGCACAACTATAACAAAAGTATGGGATTGTGCACTTACAATGAGGGTTTTTTTGTGTGTCTTTTATAATGGGTGTGTTTTATGGGGTTGTTTAAATTATAGCTCAGTAAAGGCAGTTTTCGGAAAAGGAAACCCTGGCTTTCCATCCAGTAGAAGGCAGGTAGGTGTGGCAGGAGAACTGACAAAGCTGAGCCTGTGCCTGCAGCACCTTGCAGTGGGTACTCCCACCCAGGCCCCACTTCCACCTCGCTTCTGCTGGGTCTTCCTCCACTTTCCTTTGTCACTGCCATTATGTCTGTGCCCTGAGACCATGCATGCTCCCAGGTTTTATGGCATGATGGAGAGCAACGATAAAAACTGACCCAGCAAAGCCTGGGCAAAGGGCACTGGCAAAGCAAGCCAGAAGCTGGGCCCCTGATGCCCATAGACACCAAGCTCATTAATAGTTGGCAGGTCTCAGTCCTAGTAACAAGTCCTGTTGCTAAGAAGACTTAGGATTTGTAAAGAAAAGATGGTACCTTATTTAAGCCTTAACATAATTTGAGACAAAAAGTGACCAATTCAGCCAGGTGTGGTGGCCAAGCCTGTAATGCCAGCCACTGGGGAGGCAGAGGCAGGAGGATCACAAGTTCGAGACCAGAGGCCGTCTGTGTAATTTAGCGAGACCCTGTCTTAATAGACTGGGTGTGCAGCTCAGTGGTCCAGCACTTGCAAAGCATGCAAGTGCAAGCTCAAGGCCTTCCGTTCAACCCCCAGTACCACAAAAATAAATAAATAAATGAAAAAGTAAAAAAATTGGCTGGGGTACAGCTCAGTGGTATAGCACTTATAAAAGGTGCAAGCTCAAGGCCCTCCGTTCAACTTCCAGTACCCCCCCAAAAAAAGACCAATTCATAAAACTATTATGATTGGAAAATAGGCCAAATGGTAGAAATATAACAGGCAAAGCTTAAAGAAAAAGAAACGCTGAAGAAAAAGAGTATCCCAAAGAAATAACTGAGATGAAGAAAGAAAAGTTTAAGGGAGTTTCTCATGAAGAGGCTAAAGGAAATGGCATGTAAGTTAATTACTTGATTTTGATGCTGCTTTATAGACAGTTCTTTTGGATCTATTGACTAAGAAGCTTAATGAACTTATTCTAAAATACTGAAAAAAATTAGTTAAACTGAAATGGTCAGATCTTGTTGAGCCCATCCGTTGCACATTGGAGTTTCACCTTTGGCCCAATGAATATTATACACACACACACACACACACACACACACACACACACACAAACAATATATTTTGGGTCAGTTAAAGATTTTTTGGCCTTTAGCTGTAGCACTATGGCTTCTGATCCTGTCAGATCTCAGAAGCTAAGCAGGGTCGGAACTGGTTAGTACCTGGGTGGGAGACCGCCTGGGAACACCAGGTGCTGTAGGTTTGGGAGAAGGACCAGGCAGCCCACTCCCAAAAATCAATCTGCCAACCCTATGAATAGCAGAGAAACACTGACAATAGTGTTTCCCCTGTTGTACATAGGGTCACCATGTGTCAGATACCCACTGGATGGCACCTAACAACAACAACAAAGATCTTAGAGGTATCTATATTCTATTCTGCTAAAGCAATGTAGTGCATTATTCAACTATAAGGTAGTTAGCTTTTTTAATTTCCTAAATCAATTACTGAGAGAAGGACCTGGCAGCCCACTTACAAAAAACTAATCAGCTATTGAAAAACCCTATGAATAGCAGAGAAGCACTGACAATAGTGCCAGGCATGGCTCAATGTTGGGTAGTGTTTGTTCTAGTACACATAGGGTCACTATGAGTAGCACACTGACTCAATAACACCTAACAACAGCAAGTCAATTACTAGTCCACCTTTAAAAATTTCCATTAAAGTGACAATGTTAACTTTGTCTTTTTATGGTTTTTTGATGTGACAGTAATCTAAAATTAAGCTGTCATTGTGAGATATTTACTACTATAGTATTAATATAATGTTCTTAAACATTCATATAGTATGTTAGGTGCCTAAGCACATTTCCTTTAGGGTATAGCCCATCTTATATTCATTGAAATGTTCATTAGTAATTTTCATACCACTCAGCAAGCCTTATTCATGTTCTTCTATTTCTTTGAAATGTCAAAAATAAAAGGAAAGGAAGAAGTATTATTTCTGAGAGAAAAACATTCATTACAGTAGTAAAATACGGAACTTTTAGCTTGTCAGAATAGGGATGAAAATAGCATATATAGCTAGGTGCAATGGTGCAGTCCTGTAATCTCAGAAATTAGGGAGGCTTAGGCAGGCGTATCACGGGTCCCAGGCCAGTGATAGCTTAGCAAGACCTTCAATGCACTTACTTAGCCTATGCAAACCTCTGGGTTCAATCTTCAGTACTGAAAAAAAAAAAAGAATACCATGTGTAATTTAGTCTAAGAAATTTTCTACGTTGCTATTATTTCACAATTTGCTACTTTCTTTTATGGTCTCTTCCCCAGTAGAAGCCCAAATGACCGTGAACTGATGAGAAAAAACTTTAAGAAGTGATGGGAACACACAAACTGAATACATAGCTGTCCACGTAAAATTTTATACCTAAATGTTCATGATAGCACTATTCACAATAATCAGAAAGTGGAAACATCCCAAATGTCCACCAATAAATGAATGCATAAATAATTGCAGTATACAATACAGTGGAAATGAGTTGTTAATAAGAATGACGTTCTGGTACATGCTACGGCATAAACCTTGAAAACATGCTTAATGAAAGATGCCATAAAAGACCACATAGTCCATGATAATACTTCCTGAAGTATCCAGAGTTGACCGTGTGTAGAGACAGAAAACAGATTCGTAGATGCCAGAGGATTGGGAGAAAGAGAAAATGGGGAGTGAGTGTGAGTGCATATGGGATGTCCTTTGGGGATGATGTGAATATTCCAAATTAAATAATGGTGATGATTCCAATGCTCTATTATTATGAGTGAATTATTGTTGTTTGGTGCCATCAAGTCAGTGTCCAACATATAGTGACCCTATATACAACAAGTGAAACACTATTGTCAGTGCTTCTCTGCCATTCATAGGGTTTTCAATGGCAGATTGTTTTTGTGGGAGTGGGCTGCTTGGTCATTCTCCCAGGCATATAGCACCTGGTGTTCCCAGGCGGTTTTCTAGTAGTAACTAAGTCCGACCCTGCTTAGCTTCCAAGATCTGACAGGATTGAACCACACAGTGGTCTGGCTGCAGGTAATAAGTGAATTATATTTCTGTAAAACTGTTATTTTAAAAACAAAAAATTAGTAATGTCATCTAAAGAGAAAAAATTTTAAAAGGTAACAGAGCTGAGCACTATGGCATATGCCTATAATCCCAGCCACTCCAGAGGCTGAGGCAGGAATTGACCAGAATTTAAATGAAATCCTTGCCTTTCTTGTGGATTTGAAATTTAGAGCTACATAAAAGATTAATTTGACTAGCCAGGCACATGCCTGTAATCCCAAGTACTCAGGATGCTAATGCAGGAGAGTTGGAGATTTAAGGCCAGAGGCAACATGCACAATTTAGGGAGACCTTGTCTCAAAATAAGAAAAATTAAAAAGGTGTTGGGGGTTGCAGCCCAGTGGTAGAGAAGTTGCCTGGCATGTGGGAACTCTGAGTTCAACCTTCAGCACTGAAACAAAAAAGAAAAGGAAGGAAGGAAGAAAGGAAGGGAGGGAGGGAGGGAACAAATGAAAGAGGGTACCAGAGCATGAATAATACCAACATGTCAGAAATAACTATACTTGAAGTTTGAGTAGAGATGAGGAAGAGGCAAAAGGGATTATGATGGAATGACCAAAAAAGTAAGAGAAATCCAAAAGTGTGTGCTAACATGAGCCAATTAAAAATATTTCAAAAACAAAGTAGTAGTTATCAACAAAAATGTTCCTGAGACCCTAATATGCTGAATACCAGAAAATTACAATTGGATCTGGCAAAGTGGAATTAGCTTTATCTCCTATTAGCCTATTTCTTGAAGCCAGGTTAATAAGAGTGTCGATTTAGATGGAGTAGAACAGAGACAGGCTAGAGTGGTTGTAGAGTAATGGTTGGGCTCTACCTCGAGGACAGGGAACAATAGTTGTAGACAACTCTCTTCTGTCTGTTGCAGAAGCAATTAAGTGGGGAGACTGCCAGTAAAGGATACTAGGTAAGATAGATTTTTATTTTCTTTTTTCGTTTCTGGAGATGAATTCTCCATTTTTTTTTTTTTTTTTTTTTTCCTCCCTTTATTGGTAAATGTTGGTGGGGTACAGAGTAATACAGCATTTGCTTTTTCCATTATGCAACAATTACATCATTTTGGTTACACTTTTATCAACTTATGAGGTTTGTGGACCCTCATGACTAGTATATAGTAAAACTCATATGCATAATTTGGGTTTTTAGAGCCATAAAAGGTGATGTTGATGCAACAAACAATGCAAGGAGGGCATAAGAAAAGGAGGGAAATCCCCAAGAAAATGAAAATGCATGTCATACCAAGTGAGATTTACTTTACATAGGAAGAGAGTATAAATAAGATGGCCATCCAGTCAGACTTCCTTTTCCTGAGATGTACAAGTTGCTTAGGGAAAGGAGGTTCCTACGTGGGAGACTTTGAAAGCTGCCATCATCTTTTGCAGCCATGTTAAATTTCCCTTCAGCAGTCCCACACTGCACATTTAACCAGAGTGACTGGCCCTCTTCCGGATTACAGCCAGTAGATAACAGCTCAGTTTAAGACCACAGCTAAGCCAGTTTTTTGGCACATATAGTTGAGCTTGGCAATGACATGTTCTTTATTCCACTTCTCTAATGAACTTCTTTTGCAATCCCACTCTACTCCCTCCTGTTCCAGAGAAAGGGGCTGTGAATATGTTCACACACACATTACTCTTGTTCCTATATTTCCTTTGCACTTCAAGAAAATACAGTCAAAATTATTGTGTTTCACGGGGGAATTTATGATAAAGGGGACAAACTATTTCTCACTATTTTCGTACTGGTAATTTGTGCAAATATCCCAATTCCATATATTCTGCTTAATGGAGCATATTTATGGTGATTAAAATGAATTTTGCCATTGAAATTGTCATGTTACTAAAGCATATCCACAGAATACATAGAATTTATTTTCACTGTATCACTGAAATTTTAAATTTTTAAAAATCACAAGCCACTTGGAGAGAAAGAGAAGAAGGGAGTCATTTGAACTTGTAATTTATAAATGCCTGAAGTGTCCTCCTGGTCTTTCCAATTACATCAGGCAATAAATTACTTCTTTTTGGCTTAAGCTAATTTGAATTGGTTTTCTATCACCTTTATCTGAAAGACTCCTGACTAATGTAATTACCTATACCCAATAGGGGAACTGGAACCAGAGCAGGAAAACAGCCTCAAAATAAATCCCACAGATATTTAGTAATAGTTTCCCAATTATTACATGTGACCTCAGTTGTTTTCATTTACTCATTCATTTACTCAGCACTTTCTACTGAAAAGCACCCCAACTTACTATGGTAGTCAAGAAGCCTGAAAATAATGAAACAATAGAGCAAATCAGAACATCACAAGTAACACACCAACCTCATGTTACCTGGGGCATAGAAGGAAGTCAACACTGACTGGAAAATTTAGGGAAGTCCTCAGGAAGGTGAGAACCAAGGACATTGAGATTCCAAGAAATCTAGATTGAAAACAATTTGGTCAAGACAAAGATTCAGTGAAAAAAAAAAAAGTATCTCAGTAGCTAGGATTTTCTAGTGTTGGTAAGTGTGATGCCCATAGTTTTGTAACTTGTTAAAAGTCTTTAAGCATTTACTTTCTGAGTGTGCATGCATTTATCTCTGTTTGTTTTTAAATAAATTTTTCTTACCTGTTATTATTTAAAGTAGAGAAAATATGGCATAATCATTTATCCAGAAACTGGTGAAGTTATTAAATGAGTTAAGTAGGCTACAAAACATAACAGATAGCTTAATTCCATTTTCCTGGAAAAGAATACATACACATAGAGAAGAACCTAAAAGGAGATACACTAATGTAATATCTGCAGGTGACTCTAGGTGGGTGGGCATCATGGATATTTGTATTATTATTTCTCCTGTTTGTGTTTTCTGAAATTTTAGTAATGTATGTATGTAACTTTTGTAATAAGAAACTAGTCCCAAGAGAGGCTTAAGCATTAAACAACAACAACAACAACAACAATGTAAGAAAGCAAGTAGGAAGGGCTGTGTTAATGGAGGGTACAGGAACATCTTGCCTGGAAGGAGAAATGGTATAAGCAGAGTCCTGAGACTAGGGAGAAAGTATCTTGCATTGGAATGTTGGCAGAATTGAGAGACACTGAGCAGAGCTTTTCTGATACTAGCTGCTTTGGGTCATTAGTATTTTAAATATCAGATGAATTTTATTTTGAAAGAAAATTTTAAGTGAGGAGACAGTAGTAAAAAATCACTGTCTTGGACTAAGAAAGCAAAATTATTGAAAATCCAGATTTTAAAGCATACATAATATGATTTTTTCTCATTCTATTTCATACCTACGGTGGAGTTTGACTATGTTGGTGTGCGGTTGCGCACCATGGCAGGGGAAGACATGTGCCTTCATCAAGTCCACAGGAAAAACTCATGAACGGAGGAGGATGTTATCGCTGGGATGAAGACCACTGCCTTTGTCACTTTGTTCTTGACTTTGAGAAAAATATAAAACCCAGAGACAATTTGCAACCCGTCACCTAGGATGAGAGAATATGAAAAACAGAGGTAACAATGAAAGGGGAGGAGGCCCTTCCAAGGATTCATTAGGTATACAGATATCAATTGCAGGTCTCCAGAAACTTGAAAAATTAGTTTGGCTGCTGGAGAGGAAGCATTTCTGTTTGTGAATATGATGGATGGAAGGGATCAGAAAGCCAGAGTTAGCAGAGGTTGTTGAATCTAAATAAGCTGCTTAATGTTGCAGAGTAGAAAAAAAAATCTAGATAGATATTTTGAGCTTGCTTCTTAGAAGTTCAAATATAGGAAAAAGACAAGTTGGTAGTGACAACTTTTTGTGGACTGAATCTGAACAAGGTAACATTGATGAGAAGAACTGAAGTCTTAGCAGAGTTCTCTGAGTGATTTTTTGTTAAAGAAAAGCTAAAAGCTTGAAACATTGGATCCACCTTTAAATCAATACCATTTGTAACGTGATTATGTAAACTTTTTGTTCTAAAAATCTATGAATTTTCAGTGGCAAAGCGTTATAAAGGGTTTGCTTTAGGGTCAAATCTCTTATCACTTAGAAAAACCAGGAATTCCTATCTATCTATTATTATTTATTTATTTATTTATTTATTTATTTATTTTTGCAGTACTTGGGTGTTGAACCCAGGGCCTCGAAGATACTTTGCAAGTGACCTACCACTGAGTGGCACCCTCAGCCCATTTATTTTTAATTTTTTTTTAATTTTGAGACAAGTTCTTGCTAAGTTGCACAGGCTGCCTCTGGCCTCAAATTTGCAATCCTCCTTCCTCTTTCTCCTTTAGCATTAGTTAAGAAAGTTGGCATCTATAAATCTCCAATGGGACCCCA
This sequence comes from Pedetes capensis, assembly GCA_007922755.1. NCBI lineage: Eukaryota > Metazoa > Chordata > Mammalia > Rodentia > Pedetidae > Pedetes > Pedetes capensis. Next base: position 50,182 of record VMDO01009685.1, read on the forward strand.
GATCTCCCTGTCTCTAACTGCTGATTTATCCCCTTATTTTCCATCATCAGTCATAAGTGTAATCCCTTGGATTTTATGTCCTTTTAGGAGACAATATAGGACCCTCTCCTGTCCCCTTTTCAGATATGATTTCTGTTAGCACTGTTCTCGTGGAAGAACACCTGTGGTCAGGCTCAACTCAGGCTAGTCCTGCAGTGGGCATTGGCAGGTTGCCCAGACCTCTAGCCTCTGGATTTTACTCCATGCCCCAAATGTCTGCCCTGTGCATGGGTGGCTCATGAGTATTCTTCAGATCAAATTACTGTTTCCTTCTCCCAGTAGATGAGCATGAGAAGCTTCCTCTGCAATCTTTCAGTCTTTTGGGGGAGCAGAGTTAGGGACTGAACCCAGGGCCTTGGGCATGCTAGGCATTTGTTCTACCCCTGAGCTATTTCCCCAGCCCCACCTGCAGTCTTCGTGGTCACCATGCTGAGTCTTCCCTGGGTCATGAGGACATTTTTTGTTCCTGTCTCTGCCTCTGCTCTGCCAATCATGTCTGTAGACACTGGGTCATAGCATTTACCCCCCTTTTCCCACAATGCACAATTCATACCTCCTACCTGGTTGCCTCCATCTGTGACCTGTGATGTCTATAGACTCTTTATATAAATTATTACCTTTTTAACCCACCAGAACCTTAAATCTGTAGTCAAGAATGGACTACCCAGCCAACACTCCTATATAACACTACCTGGAAAGATGCTGTAATTCACCCAAAAGATCTATTACAAATGATTAAGTCTAACTTTGTACTGTGAACAACATATACCTTACTATGCGTAGTATTTTATCTGTTTAAATAATTTCTCATAGTTTGTGATACTCTTGTTCCACTGTTTATTGCTTCATGGACTTGTACCCTTGGTAAAATAAATAAATAAATAAAATAATATATTTATACACACACACACACACACACACACACACACACACACACACACACACATATATATATGTCCCTCAATCACTGATTCTCCCAGTTCATTTCTGGAAAAGTTTGCTGTTTTCACTATGTTTTACATGCAGCTGGTGTGATGGTGTGGTGTGGCACACATATGGTCCAAGTTCAGCCATACCTTCCCCTTCTTCATCAATTCCAGCCTCCCTAGTTCACCTTCAGTAGGCAAGGAGTGTAATTAAACCTTTTTTACCTAAAGACTGCTCTTTGGAGGCTATAATCATGAGCAAAAGTAGGCACAATGTGAAGCAAATCTTTCTTAGTTACCAACCAACTAATGTGTTCACCCTGAAATATTTTTCAAGATCTTTGTCTTCAAAGATCTAGAGTTTGCTACTATAGGCAATACCAACCCTTCAGAAAGACTAACAAATTGTACATCAAAGTATACAATGAACAGGTAAATTCTGGAATATAATCCCATAGGGATTAGGGAAATGTGACCCAATAGAGGACTGGAGGAAGCAGGGATACTTCCAAAAGGAAGTGGAAATTGACAGAGCCTTAAAGTAACAGTGATTCTCAGTGGTAAATGATTTTAGTATGGTTATGGTTTTATTCAAAGAAAAATGGGTTATAACTTTGACTATGTGATTTACAGGAGCCCCTATACCACAAACCCTCCCTCCATTCTAAGGTTTCGTTTTAGTATTACTTTGCTATCCTCCGCAAGAGCACCTGCCCATAGTCTCATGGAGATTGTATTCATACATTGTGTGCGTGAGAGAGAGAATCCTTGAAAAAATAAAACAACTTTCCATCAACTGACATCAAGACACACTAACAAACTATCTAATAGCTACTTCATTCCAAAAGGGAATTTCAGGTAACTTAGAACACATGTATGCCAAAAATTTTTTTAAAAGAAGAAAAATTCAAGGTAAGCCTGATGTGCTAGGTTGGAAAGCAGGAGACAGACTAAGAAGACTGGGAAAATTGCAAAAGTTGACTCTCCTATAGAGAGCTTAAAATTCATCAATCCCCACAGGACTGAGTATTGATTTAAGAAGAGCCAAATTGGCTGGGCTCTGTGGCGCATGCTTGTAATCCTAGCTACTCAGGAGGCTGAAGCAGAAGGATGACAAATTTGAGGCCAAAGGTAGCCTGCACAACTTAGTAAGACTGTGTCTTGAAATAAATAAAAGGGGCTGGAAGTGCAGGGCAGTGGTAGAAAGCACTTGGCATGTATGAGGCCCTGGAGTAAATTCCCAGTAATGCAGAAAGATAGAAAGAAAATAAGAAAAGAAAAGAGAAAGAGAAAGAAAGAAAGGGGAAGGAGGGAAGGAAGGGAGGAAGGAAGGAAGGAAAGAAAAAGAAAGAAGGAAAGAAAGAAAAGGAAAGGAAGAAAGAAAGGGGAGGGAAGGAAGGAAAGGAAAGGAAAGGAAAAGAAAGGAAAGGAAAGGAAGGAAAGGAAGGAAGGAAGGAAGAGAGAGAAAGAAGGAAGGAAGGAAGGAAGGAAGGGAGGAAGGTTGGAAGAGAAAGAAAAATTTGTATTACTTCAAGCCTGGATCGCAGGGAACCTACATGTGCCATTTTGACGGGTGAGACTGCCAGAGGAGTATGATATTGCTTACAAGGTAGATACATTCATTCATTCATATCACATCCAGCAAGAGCGTCTAAACATTCTGTGGTTGGTGATAAGTTTCCGATCTCCAAATCCCCACACAGTGTCAGCCTACAAGTCCATTAGTGGCCTCTGGAGTGGCTCTGCCTCCTCATTGCACATGACATTGGGCCTTCTGTTTTGGGCTTCTATTTAATCCTAGAAACAAGAGGATAAGGTGAATGGCTTACAGCTTTCCATCTTGTTCTGAAGGTCATTGAATCAACCAGAACAGCTTCTCCTAACTTTTCACTTTCTTTAATGAATAAAGGCTCAGCATTTTAATACCAGTGGCTGGGTGGGGAGGAATTATTTTTGTATCAGTAAGGGTAAAATCAGAAAAACAAAACTAATAGGAGATCTGTATTACATTCATTCAGGGACTTGGCTTACAGCATTGTGGGGGCATGCCCTGAAGAACAGCAGGCTGGAAATCTTGGTACAAGTGATGCTGCAGAACACACATCAAATTTTTTCTTCAGGGAACTTCAGTTCTGCTCTTAAAGTGATGTGATTGAATCAGGTGCATCTGTATGGCTTGGATAAAAACTCTTTTACAGAAAGTCAGTTGATTACGAACCTTAAGCACATCTGGAAAATACCTTCACAGAAACACTCAAAGTGTTCAACAGAGCAAGTAAGGACTCCTGCCTAGACAAGCTCATGTAAAGCTATCACAGTGACAGGTCCCATTTGACAGTGATTTCTAAGGGCAGAATTTTCCTAGTATGGAGAGCAGCTCCCTTCTATCCTTATCTTGCTCAGTTTCTCAGAGGCACTCAGGAATATAGGCTGATCTCTCTTTTCCCACTCTATCTTGTTCTATCTTGCCTTCTCTTGGCTTTTCTCCTACCTCTCCAGTAGCCTCTCCACAGTCTTCTCATCCTCTTGACCTTTACTTTCTTCTCTACCCTCTGTCTTGATGTGACTTTTCCTTTCTTCTACTATCATATACATGGTATTCAATAATCTATCATCTATACGGTGGTATTCTCTAATGATATCTCTATCTTAAAACTCTACTTTGAAATACAGACTCATAACCAGCTGCTCATCTTCCTCATCACCACTTCCAAGGATCTCAAAGTTAAACCATCCCCACTAGAAATTCCTGTCTCCCTTTACCAATCCTGCTCACCTCACATTTCCCACCATGGCAAATACCAACATCATCCACCATTCTTTATGCAAGAAATGATCATCCTAGTTTTGATTCCTTCTTCTCCTTCACTCATTACATCCACATCAGCCCATCTTCACAAACCTGTTTTTTTTCCTTCCTACTAAAGTACATCTCACATCCCTATGCTCTCTTCACACCATAATGCTGCTGCTACTCTAGCAAAACTGTGTTATCTTAGCCAAAGGACTGCAATTGCTTCCAACTATCCTGCCTTCTTTTCTCTATCTTCCTCTAAGCCATTCTCCAAAGAGGATTTCTGTTGTTGTTGTTGCTGCTGCTGCTGCTGCTGCTGCTGCTGCTGCTGTTGTTGTTGTTGTTGTTAGGTTGAACCCATTAAGTTGGGTTCAACTCATACAGACCATATATACAACAAAATGAAACACTCAATTTGGTGCCAGGCACACGATCTTTTTTAGGTTTAAGCCCACTGTTGCAGTCACTGTATCAATCCATCTAGTTAAGGATCTTCCTTTTTCCATTGACCTGCCACTCTCCCAAACATAATATCCTTTTCCAGGGATTTATCCCTCCTGATAACATTTCCAAAATACATAAGACACAGTCTAGCCATCCTTGTTTCCAAGAAGCACTCTGGTTGCGCTTCTTCTAGGACAGATCTGTTGGTTCTTTTGGCAGTCCATGGTATATTCAATATTCATCTCCAGCACCATAATTCAAAATCATCAATTCTTCTCCTGTCTCCCTTATTCAGTACCCAGCTTTCATAAACATATGATGTGACTGGAAGTACAATGGCAGGAGTCATGGGCACCTTCATCTTCAACATGACATCTTTAATTTTCAACACTTTAAACAAGTCTTTTGCAACAGCTTTTCCTAATGCAGTGTACCTTTTGATTTCTTGACTGCTGCTTCCAAGGGTGTTGATTAAAAGGCGTAAATCATATCATATCACTGTGCTTAACATTGTTCCTCGAATTTTTCTCGAATGCTTCAGTTAATTGCTTTTCATTCTACCCCCTCATGGGCTCAGCATTCTGGCCCTGCTGACCTCTCACTCTCCATATGGCTCCACAGCCACATTGGTATCATTTCTGTGTGTGTGCCAAACTCTCCCATCTCAGTGCTATTTCTATTTGCTGTTCCTTCCCTGGCTCTTTGCATAGATGTACATCTCATAGATGAATTTTCTGACAAACTTATAATAGATCCGCTTTATTATTCTTGATCTCAGCACTTCCTTCTCTTTTTAGTCTCACAGCACTTGCCATATTAGTGTTTATAGGTATATCTGTTAATTTTATTTGTTATTTTCCATACAATTGTGCCCTTACTCACTTTCAATTATCTTGCAGTGCTCCTGTAGTGAATTAGAAGTTTAACTTTGAAAATAGAGAATAATCACACATGACTAATTAAGAAACACTTATGAAATAGTGTTAGCATCAGTTCTAGAAATTATAACCTTAAGTCAGTGCTGAATTTATTTAATCCTTTCTCTAAAAATGATTACATTTTATAGCCTTCTATTTTTTTCTAGAGATTTTTTTTATGGAAAAGTGGAATCCTTTATTCATGCTTAACTTAGTCTTAAAAATTAAGTTTGTCTGACTATTTCATAGGTGCTTGCAGGTGGTTAGGATCTGGTGACCTGCTTTGCTTTCTTGGTAAACCACAAAAGGAAAGGACATGAAACAAGGCAATAGTTTTAGTTCCAGCCCTGGAGCTTTTGTGCTGTGTGATTTAGGGCCTGTCAGCTCATTCTCTAAGCAGCCATATCAAGCAAACAGAACCCCCGGGTATAATCAAGAGGGCAACTTAATTTGTCCCTCTCAATTCCTTTGTGCTTACTTTATGGTTAGTTCCTCTGCTGTCTTTGAATAAAAATTTGGCAGCACTCTTGGGTTTTCATGCTTAAGAAATAAAATTTCCTACAAAACACAGTTTTAGTTTAACAGCCACAGGTAACAGCCAAAACTTCCAGCTTCACCCAGAGTTACAGCTTCTCTCCTTCCTGCAGGTGTACCTCATATAGGTGAGGACCCTATAGCCAATGAAAGGGATGGATGGTAGGAGGAGTCATCATCAACTTCTCTCCACGGTTCTCCTATGCCATCATGCTAAGGTAGGTTTTCTACCCTAAAAGTAGACAAGTGGGGAAGGAAGAGGGGAGCTAAAAGCCCTAGAAAGTTACTACTTGAATGGTCCTGCTCTGAGATAGCTTTGTGATGTTTCTTTCCAGTAGGTATTTGAGGCAGTCTCGTTCTCTTGTGGTTGCTTGACTGGGGTTTTCCGGGACCTGCATTCGGAACAATAGTACCTGTGACTTCTTCCCACTCACTGCCTCACCCTGGTCCTTCTTCACAATTTACTTCACCATCCCTCTCTACTGGAAACCATCATCCTTCCTGGCATGAGATTTTCTTGCATGAGATTTAACCTGGCTCCAGGCCAGCTCGCTCTCTCTTCTACAATATTTGGTCCATGAGAAATTTGTATGAATTCTTTGCTCCCAACAAAGGCATGACTCTCATTTACTCCCTCCAAAGCCATACACTGGCCTTCTGTCTTCCTCTAGGTTTCCCAATCTGGAGTCAGACACCAGTCTATTGAGAACTATCCTTACTGCAGGAGACTCATATTGGTTTTATTATATCCTGTTTTTTTTTTAACTTTTTAAAATTAGTAATTTCTAGTATATAGTTTAATGGGTCTCATTATGACATTTGCATACATGCATTTCATTGTACATTGCCCACATTAACTTCCCCCTACCCTCTCCTGACCCTCCTCTCCATCTCGTCCTCCCCCCAATAATAGTCTCCTTTCTACTTAGCTGGGGTTTTTTGTGAGTTTATCTATCTATATATGTATATCCCGATTTTGCTATAAGAACAAGATACGTGATATATTTTTCTTTTATTACCCTTTCTTCTTGCCTCCTTCCCCTTTTCTTTAATCCATTAACTTCCCCTACTTAAATCCTGTCTGCTTTCATGATCTATGTTTATTAATAATGAATATATTTTGAAGTCAAATATCCACATATAAGAGAAAACGTAATGTTAATCTTTCTGGGTGTGGCTTAATTCGCTTCAAATGATGATCTCTAGTTCCATCTACTTTCCTGCAAATGCCATGATTTTATCCTTTTTTATGGCTGGATAAAACTTCATGGTGTATATATACCACAATTTCATTACCGATTATCTGTTGATGGACACCTATGTTGGTTCCATATTGTAGCTATTGTGAATAATGCCATAATAAACATGGATGAGCAGGTATCTCTATGGTATATTGACTTATATTCCTTCAGATATATACCCAGGAATGGGATAGATGGGTCATAAGGCAGTTCTATTTTTAATTTTTTGAGGTACTTCCATACTGATGTCCATAGTGGCTAAAACAACCTGTATTCCCACCAGCAGTGTATTATAGTTCCTTTCTCCTGGAGTCCTCGCCAGCATTTGTTGATGTTTGTTTTGCTGATAGTAGCCATTCTGACTGGTATGAGATGGTATCTCAGTGTAGTTTTGAATTGCATTTCCCTGAGGCTAAGGATGTTGAAAATTTTTTCTTATGATTGTTGGTTATTTCTATTTTTTCTTTTGAGAAGTCTCTGTTCAGTTCTTTGGCCCATTGTTTGAATACCTTGCTTTTTTGGTGTAAGTATCAGCTATGATGACAATTACAGTGAGATGCAGATGAACTCCCTATTTGTCCTTCTGGTTCCATGGGCTTTATGCCTAGAAGCAGTGGAAGAAAAGCAAAGAGGGAGTCTTGAATGGGAGACTTGAGACTAGCAATGAAGGAATTAATTATTTTAGGTTTATTAACAACAGGAAGAAAGTAATTCAAAACAATGTTGTTGAAATTTCTTTAACCTAGTCTTCATTAAGAAGAAATGTTAATCTTGTTAACAGAGGTGCTACCGGGGCTCTTTAGTCTTTGCATGTAATGCTCTTAGTGCTGGGTTCTTGGCCACGTGGATCAAGAATGAGTCTGGAAAGCCACACAAGGTAGACAAAAGCAAAAGTTTTATTCAGAATAGTGAGGAACATGAAAGTGGTGAGAAAAAGCAAAAGTAAGAATTGAAAGTTAAAAGAACAGAGCCTCTGAATGTAACAGAGGGGGATCCACCTGAGTAGCCAACTCATGATGTCTGGCTGGGGGTATACATAGTGTCTGGACTGCGTTGGCATTCCCAGGTTTGATGGCACCAAGACTTTGCCTGACAATACCCCTTATGGGGGCTTTCAAACCTAGCTGTCCTCCAGGGTTTGGCTGGTTCAGCTAGGTTCCTACTTCGTTCCTAAATTGGCACTGCCAGGCATTTCCTTGCCCAATCCCCTAGGGGTACTGTTTCTATTTTCTTTCTTCTCAGCAACAATAACACAGGATGTCCTTTTAAAATGTAATTTGACAAGCAGAAAAGGTAATGGGAGAAAAAGAAAAAAAACCATGTATATTGCCCTTACGGCAAAATTGGGATGTACATATATAGATAAATATACTCACAAAAAAAGACATGCATGTAGAAAGGAGACAATTGGAGGAGAGGGAGGGAATGGGGAGTAGGTTCATGAGAGAATAAGGAGGAAGTTAACATGAGCACTATACAATGAAATGCATATCTGGAAATGTCATGATAAGACCCATTAAGTTGTACATTAAAAATTACTAAAACCAAAAAGTTACCAGCATATGAAAAAAAAAAATGTAAGTTGGCTTCAGTAGTTTTCTTGCAGGCCCTACTCTTTACAACTGTCCATGGCTCCCTAGCCCACTTTCCTCCTGATTCCCTTTTTAGTCCAACAATAAAATATTAAAAATATGCATTTGGCCAGATTGAAAGAAATAGTTGATGTATTACTTTTTAAAATGTAGGCAGTTCTATGAAATTAGCTCATTCTTTACAATTAGAAGCAGGTCTCCTCCAACTTGATTAACAAACACAATGTGTTCACCTGTTTCAATGTCCTTTCCATTATTTGTGGGTCTTGGTTCTTTTAAGCTCGTCTGGCCTCCCTTTTGCCTGTTTTTGGGAGCCTTGCTGAGCAGCTCAGCTGTCATATGCTTTTTCACATCCTTCTGGCTGTGTCTCCTCTCTTCCAACAGCTGCATGTGAAACATGGCATGATGTACATGTTTTAATTTAGCCACATTGATTCTATTGATGTCTTGACACATACTCTGGAGACTGAAGCCTCATCAGACACACAGGACAGATCAGAGATGGGCCCTCTGGTCTCTTGACCCTGCTTATTCTTTCTTTTCATTCTGATTTTCTCTTGGCATTGTGGAATGACATGGAGAAGAAAAGCCTAGGGAAGGGGAAGGGGGTAACAAGAGAAGGGAGTAGGAGGTCAGTGCTAACGGCCACATGACAACAAAGAACTGCAGATCGGGACGTCTCTCCATAGCCACCTTTCTCTTTGGAAAGTCAATGCTGAGCCATGCATCATTTCCCAGCTGAGGGATACAGCTCAGGGCTGGCTTGGAACAAATTAGAGCTGCCTAGCCGGTCACTTGTCAGTCCCTTCCTAGGGCCAGCTCCAGGCAGCCATGATGCCTTCCCCAGACAGAGCTGCCTGCTACCTTAAAGAGGACAAAGAAATAGGTGATGAAACCTGGGGTAGGAGACCATGAGGTAGCCATGTGTTGCTGCTGCAGGGGCGCTCTTGTTTGGAAAATGTTACACTAGGTTTATTTTGTTGTTTTTATTTTGATTGGCCTTTTTCTCCCTGTTTTTACTTTATGCATCCAAACATGATGTGTGCACTAATTGCATTTCTAAAATATTTGACAATTCTAATAATCTGTTGATTTTTAAAATTCAAATCTTCAGAGATTCCTACAGTATTTGAATCAAGTTTGTATGTGAAGGTGGGTTAGGGTTGGGGAGTTTATGAATAATATATGCAATCATAGCCATCTGTGGAACTGAAAATCAAATAGATTTTGTGTGGGGGTGTGCATATGTGTGTTGAGAAAGGGTAATCTCTGAATTTGCATCCTGTATTTGAAATTTAGAGTTTTAAGTGAAAGTTGATGCCTTTATCTGACTTGTCAAAGTTATAGATGATACTGTATATTTATAAAGATATTTGCATATCTTTTATCAGATGGATGCTCCTAGTTGATTTAGTATTCCAGCTTCTATTTGGAAAATAAAAATTAGTATTTAAAACCGGGAATGAAAAGCTCGGGGAATTTGACTCGCCAGTTATAGGTGTCCTCTTGTACTTGACTGCTATGACCTTTTAGGGTTAATGTTACATGCAGTCAAATTGAGACTGGATAAAAAGACAGAAAAAAATAAGGGGCATGGAGAGGAAAAGAAGCCCATCACTCTGAATACAGTTACATTTCCTGCTGGTTGAAAGTCAACAACTTCAACATGCCTGACAAGATCAGTGGAGACTGAACACATGGAGGCATTGCTTGGTTTTCTAAGATATCTCAAACAAGGATGCTAAAAGCAGACCATGCTTACCCAAGGACAGAATGTTTGTGACCTTTGAGTTTAACTATGCCAGCACTCTTCTCTCTTCCCTAAGCCTAAGTGATGCACCTCATAGAGCCACTTTACAATTTCATTTACAAAAAAAGACTCCTTAAGATAAGAAAAATAAGACATATCATACATTTCTTACATAATTTTTTAAATTTTTAATTATTAAACTTTCCTTAATTTTTGAACCTCATTGTAAATTACCTCCTTTGACCAATGTAACTTCAAAAGCCACAAAATCACATAGAAAACTAGTAAGACATTTAGCTGTGACTCTCCTTTTCTTGAGCTGGGGTTCAGTTCAGGTGGTAGAGCACTTGTTCTGTGCACCCTGAGGCCCTGGGTTCTTTCCTCAGCACTGTAAAGATGAGAGAAAGACCTGGCAGCTCACTCCTGAAACAATCAGCCTTTGAAAACTCTGTGAATAGCAGAGAAGGAATGATGTATTATCAGGCATGGCACAGGGTTGGAGAGTATTTTGTTCTGTTGTACGTAGCCTCGCACTGAGTCAGATGCACCTCCATGGCACCCAACAACAGTCTCTCTCTCTCTCTGAAGAAACCTGCATCTATGTCTTGGATGTGTATTGCTAATCTTTTATTCTCTCTCTGAACACCCTTGCTTAAATCTAAAACACACACTATCTCTTATTTCTACTTAATAAACTCACTAACTTTAATTCACTCTGACTAGTCCTGAAATTATTTTCTGCAGTGTAGCCAAGGACCTGGTTTTACCTGAATGGAGGTCCCCAAGTAAGAAACTCCTCAGGCTTCAGGTGGCAGCACTGGGCTGCACCTACTGAAAAAAAAAAAAAAATAGTGAAATCAGAGCCTTCCTCTTTCATTCTCTTTTGTTAGAACCCAACTACAGGCCTACTGTGCATCTGAATTATTCTCAGGTCTGCTCCCTACTGACTTACCATTTAAGATGATTTGAGAGGAAACCTTTTTTTATTATGTATTAAATGGACCTTGTTGAAAACCTAAAATATCTAAGATTAAAAAGAATAGAGCTCACTCTCTTATTAGAAAACTGGCTAGATTCGATATTGTTAAAGATTCCCCCCTCTCTAACTATTAAAAATCCTTGTCATTAAGCACTTATTATGTTCTAGACACAGCTGATGCTATTCTTGAGAATAAACTCAATCCAGAAAAGTTTATCAGCTTAACCAGTCACATAGATAATTAGTGGGAATGGTTCTACTGAAAAGTCTCTGAGCTCTTTCCAGTCTCAGCTGAAAAGGAGAGAAAAGCAAAGTATGTCTTTGATGTAATTTTTCTGTCTTGAAATAAAATAGTTGGAGAGTGACAAATGGGTAGAGATTGAGTGTAGAATTGGGAAGCTGAGACAGAAAAACTGGGAAAAATATTCTCTTTACATTTTATAGTCACCATTTAAATTGTTATATATACAAAGGGTGCTTGGGGAAAGCTATAAAATAATTAATAGTGCATGGGAGGAACATTTATATTTCAATTGTCTACATTTAAGAAACACTTTGCATATCTGTTCAAGGCTTCCAATCGTGGTGTTGAATATAAATGAGAAAGGAGGAAACAAAGGAGGCCCAGAGGCAAGAGAAAAGCAATTAGAGGGCCTCAGACAGGGCAAATCAATTGCTGTAGAATCCCAGGCATGACCTTATTGCCAAGTTTTGGAAGTCCAAGTCCAGTCTTATCTAATTTCTCACTGAGACTGGGGGCTCCTTCTTAACCTCCTCAGAGATTTATCCATGATTGCCTCAGAACAGTGCCTATAATTTTTCTTTATAATTGGCTTGCGGGGGCCACATGCACTAAAGGCTATCAGGGTCTGAACAATAACTTCATAAACCTTAAGATGCACTAATTAGGTTTATATGTGCCCTGATCCTAGAAGGAGGGAAAACTAATAATTTTCAGCCAAATATATCTCTGTTCACAGGGCCTTGAGAATTCTGCTTTTCCTTACAGCAAAAATAACTTGCATCTTTTGCATGCAACTGTGGACCATAAAGAACCCTGGGGCTTCGCATTACTTCACTTTTTTTTTTTTTTACCCCAGTAGTTAAGAAGATAGAGCAGTCTGTATTATCCTCAGTTTTCTGCAGGAGGCAGCTGATGTAGGGTTAAATGATTTTCCAGAAGACTTTCAGGTAATTGTTGGTCAAATGGAAGCTGGAAACGAGGGCCTTCCACTAGATGGTGCTGCCTACTAAGGTAGGGGGTAGGGCCAGCTTCCACTGCCTCCCAGATAGCCACAGAGCGTTTCTCAGCACAGAACCCAGGAACAGGCCCTCTAATTCCCCCAACTAAAAGAAGAAAGCTTTACTATATGTTCTGCAGTCTTCCACAACTTCAACCATAGTTTTGTGCAGTTAGTGTCAGAGTGTAGATCTGAACATGACCTCCCTGAAATGCTGCTCCTTTATACAGGATTGCATTTGTAATTTTCTGAAGATTGTTCTTGTTATTAGGTGCCATCAAGTTGGATCTTACTCATACTGACCCTGTGTACAACAGAATGAAACACTATGCAACACTGCCACGCACATGATCTTTTTATATTTGAGCCATTGTTGCAGCTACTGCACTTCTCATACCACATCAGCTAAAGGAGGTCCCAGGGCCTTTACTCCATTCTTATCATTAAATTAAAGTCAGCTCTATTTTGAGGAGGCAACTCCTCCCCAATCATTTCTTGAATGCCTTCCAGCCTAGTGGGGCTAATTTTCAGGCCCTATATTTGGCAGTTCTTTTCTGCTATTCATATGGGCTTCAATGGCTAATTGTTCCAGGAGTGGGCTGTCAGGTCCTTCTTCCTAGACAGTCTTAGTCTGGAAGCTCAGATGAAATCTGTCCACAATTTCTGGCCCTGCTGATATTTGGAATACTGGTGGCATAGTTTTCAGTGTCACAGCAAACATGAGCCCCCAAAGCAAGATAAGCTGATAGACATGTGGGAGTTCTGAAGATTAGATTAGAAAAAATAACTTTGATTTTCATGATTTAAATGGATACATGAATCAATAAATGAAAGCCTACCTCCTAGACAAAATATCAATTTATAGGAAAAAGGAAAAACAGCAAAAATAGTGTTTTGGAAGAAAATCATATCATTTGAATAATGTTTTGATAACAAGAATAATAACTGAGAATAAATCACAAGAGTAGCATTGCTTTGGAATTTCATTCTTTCTGATTTGCTGGCATACAAGGAGCAATATAATAGTATACAAAATATTACAAATATTTTTAAACCTGTTAATAAATATAAACAAATATTAGCTATGTGCTGGGTTTAATCTATGTTACTGCAGTGCATCCTCTTTGCTGATAGTGTATATAATAAATATTTCTGATATGGTTGTTGTTGAAACTTGCTTTTTGTTTTTTATTTTATTTTTTTGAGACAGGATCTCCTAACGTAGCCCAGGCTGGCCTCAAACTCTTGATCCTCCTGCTCCAGCCTCCTGAGTGCTAGGATTACATGTGTAGTCAAGGCTAGAGACAGCTTGCACGAATTTGCAAGATCCTATCTCATGATAAATTAAAAAAAAAAAAAAAAAAAAGCAGAGCCAGAGAGTTCACTTCAGTGGTGAAACACCCTGGGTTCAATCCTCAAGTACTAAAAAAAAGAAAAAAAAGATGAACCAATATTGAAGCCCATTATTATTTACTAAAATACATAGTTTAAGTGGAGTTCACTCTGCCATGTATATTTTATGGGTTTTAACCAATGTAGAATGGGCTGGGATTTAGCTCAGTTGGTAGAGCGCTGCGCTGCAGTCTCTGAGGTCCCGAGTTCAATTCCCAGCACTGCAAAAATGGGAGAAGGGCCTGGCAATCCACTCCCAAGGCAATCCCGAAACAGCCATTGAAAACCCTATGAGGGTCACTATGAGTTGGATACTGACTCGAGGGCACCTAACAACAACAACAACCAATGTAGAGTGTCATATACCCACTATTATGAGACCATACAGAGTACTTCGACTTCCCTAAGCATTATTTGTGCTCCAACTACTCATTCCTCATTCCCTCAGCTCCAATGTTATAAACCACTGACCTACCTATTTACTGTCTTTATAGTTTTACCCTTCCTAGCAAGTCATACAATCACAATCGTAGAACATTTAGCCTTTTTAGATTGACTTCTTTCACTTGGCAATATGTCTTAAAGATTTCTCCATATCTTTCCATGGCTGATTGTTCACATTGTGAAAATTGCAAATAATGCTCCACTGCATGGATGTACCACAATTTGTTTATTCATTCTCCTATTGAAGGATGTCTTAGTTCCTTCCAATTTTTGGCAACTATAAATAAAACTACTATAACCATTTATGTGCAATTTTTTATGTGAACATAAATTTTCAACTCATTTTGAAAAAAAGTATAGGAGCATGACTGCCAAATTGCCTGGTAACAGTATGTTCAGTTTTTTAAGAAAATGCCAAACTGCCTTTCAATGTGGCTCTACCATTTTACATTCTGATTGGCAATGAATGAGAGCTCTTGTTGCTCCATATCCTCACCAGTATCTGGTATTTTTAGCGTTCTGTATTTTGGCTGTTTTCATGCGTATGTAGTGGTATTGTCAGTAGCAAAAGGGAGGCAGCCCAGCACTGCCACTTGTAACCTGAGGAGTTTCCCTTCCTAGGGACATAAGTGAAGCAGGGTCCTAGATTCTGTTGCAGAAAAAAACTTCAAAATGAGTCAGAGTGAAACAAAGTTAGTGAGTTTATTACATAGGCATAAGTCAGTATATACTTTAAAGAGTGGGCATTCAGAGAGAAAAGAGATGCTTAAAAATAATAGTACACATCTATGTAGATATGGGTGCAGTCTTCTCAAGAGAGAGAAGCACACTTGAGTGTCTTGACAATAGCTAAATATTTTATTTGATTTTATGGCTTTTGAATTTACACTGCTCAATGGATGTAATTGCCAACCCAATTCAAAGTTTAACCAAAGGATTTGATTAAGTGTACACACACACACACACACACACACACACACACACACACTTCCTCTTTTGTAGATGAAATTTAGATTTAGGGATGAGAAAGAGGGGTGCTAACAAGATAGAAACTTTTTGCTATACTTTTATTTAAGGAACTGCTCTTTAGTAGAATAAGATTGTAAGGTGGCCCAGCTGGTATATTCTGTAGGTTTACAGACAAGAAAGAAAGAGTGCTGTCAAGATGCACATGTCAAACAGTCAAAGGAATTCTTATAAGCAAGTTGTCTAGGCATATGTTGATTGCAAATTTAGTTCTTAATTTTGCTTGCTAACATTCTCAGGGAAGCATAGAATTGCAGATGAGAAAGTAAGGTTACATATATTTTGACCTTCAACGTGGTTTATTGCTCTTTTAATATTTTTGTTTGAGATACCTTTCAAAAACAATGTCTTCATGCAGACATTTCTTACAGCAGTTTTGTATTATGTCATAATTGTTGAGTCTCAGCTGGTAAGGCTTAAACCAGATCCTAGGGTGATTGCTTTTTTTCGCTTCCAATGTCCCCTTAATTTTTCTATTTTTCTATGTTGCCTCAGTATCTCATCATTATTTTAATTTCCAATTTCCTAATGGCATATGATATAGTCAAGTGAATCTTTTCATATGTTTATTTACTACTTGTATATCTTCTTTGGGGCTGGGGTTTAGCTCAGTTGGCAGAGTGCTGCTCTGCTCCCTCTGAGATCATGGGTTTGATCCCCAGCACTGCAAAAAATGGGAGAAGGATCTGGAAGCCCACTTCTGAAACCATCAACCATTGAAAACTATGAATAACAGAGAAGCACTGACAGTTCTAAACATGGCACAATGTCAGGGAATGTTTTGTTCTGTTGTATATAGGGCCACTATAAGTCAGGCCCAACTTAATGGCACCTAACAACAACAACACATGTTCTTTGGTGAAGTAGATGTACAGATCTTTTGCCATTTTTAAATTGATTTTTTTAATAATCAATATTGAAGAGTTCTTTTTATATTTTCAGAACATGTCCTTTAGTAGATATGGCTTTTGTAAATATCTTAGTCTATGGCTTGTCTTTTAACCTTCTTTAGAAGACTTGCTTTTTAAGACCTATTTTAAAGATAACAGGAAAATTAGATTTCTTGTCTTTCTTCCTGTGGCTTCTTTGTATGTAAGAACCCTCAAGATTTCAAAGCAGACTCTCCTTCAAGATAGGGGAATCAGTTTCCTATCTTAGCAGTCATTTCCTTATATGTAAATACAAAGACTTTGAGTTGGATTGTTTGTAGCTTGGATGCCCATGATTTGATGACTTTAGATTCTGGGCAGGTGGTTATTTTGGAAGCTAACTTTCTCTATGTGAATGCTATTATTGGGTCCTTTGTGGTTTTTCATCTATATGAATGTCTGAAATGGAGAATTCATTTTTCCATGGATTGGGTTCTATTCAATCTTATCTCAAAATATTTATAATTTTAGTTTTTAGCAGAACATTAATTTTGGAATACTGCACTGCAAAACTCACACAGAAGTTAGTGAAATGGACTCTAAGTTGGTGAGGTAGGAGAAAGAAGAGTTAAGGACACTAGGAACTCTGGAGTAGTCAATAAGGCTCTGCTAGGAGTCAGCCTTGAGGATGACATTAAACATTTTGAAGGAAAGGAAAGTGGATGCTGTGGTACATGTCTGTAATCTCAGTTACTCAGGAGGCCAAGGCAAGAGGATAGCAAGTTTGAGGCCAGAGGCAGCCTATGCAATTTAGCGAAACCCTATCTAAAAGAAAAAAATGAAAAATGAGCTGGAGGTTCACCTCAGTTGTATAGCACTTGCCTAGCATGTGCAAGGCCCTGGGTTCAACTCACTGATATAAATAAATAAATAAATAAATAAATAAATAAATAAATAAATAGAAGAAGGAGGAGAAGAAAAGAATGAAAATGAAGCTCTTTCTCTGCCGATCACACTAGGGAACTTGGAGTTACCAAACATAGAATTTATGGAATAGACAGAGACCATGCTTAAAAAGTCCAAAGAAGAGAGACTGTCTTGGGGAGAATGACCCACCATTGTATCCAGAGTATATTTTGACCTCAGCAGTGAGTGTCCTCCAGGACTTGGATTTAGTTGACATTTGGAGTTGGTTCCTAGTTTTTCCCTTTGCCTGGAAGGCCTTCATCCCTAATGCACACATCAGCACCCAATTTATCCTCACTCCTGCCATCTCCTCCACCCAACTTTTTGGATTCTGTCTCAGTAAAGAATTTTATTTCCCTAGTATCCTAATGTCTTTTTAACTGTCTTCTCATGTTTCTTTGACATCTTTTCCTACACATTCCTCCCCTAAACAAGACTCATATCCCACAAAAAATAAACCTCACTTATTTCTTAGAGCTTTATTTATTCATTTGCAGTGCTGGAGATAAGGTTGAACCTATGACCTTGTGTATACTCTAAAATCAGCTCTACCACTGAGCTGCACCCCCAGCCCTTATATGTTTTTATATCTTGAAACAAGGCCTTCTTAAGTTGTGCCGGCTGCCTCTGGCCTCAAACACACAATTCTGCTGCCTCTGCCTCCCAAGTAGCTAGGATTACAGTCATGTGCCTCTATACACTGGTCAAAGTTTTTGCCTTTTTTCTCCTGTAATTCAAATGGTACAAATGTTAGGTCTTTTGTTGTTATCTCACAACCTCCTGTGGCTTTCTTCATTTCTTCTTCTTTTTTAAATATCAGTTTCTTTTCTTGGTTGTTTAGATTGTAGTTGCTATTGATCTGTTTTTGAGTTCATTAACTATTCACTCTGTTACCTCCAATCTAATTTTGAGGTGGTCCATTGATATTCTTATTTATTATATTTTTTGTATATTTTCCCTTTATTTTTTTATATTTTATATTTGTATGTGTGTGTGAGAGAGAGAAGTTTTGTATTTTTTATTTGCTTCAAGAGTGTTCATAATTGCTAAATGAAGAATTTTTATGTTGGCTGATGTAAAATCCTTGTCAGATAATTCCAACATGTAAGTCATTTCAGTTTTGGCACCATTGATATTTCTCTTCTCATTCAATTTGTAATTTTCCTAGCTCTTGGTATGAATGAGTTTCAGTTATATCCTGGACTGTGTTGGTATTATATTGGGAGATGTTGTATCTTATTTAATATTCACTTTAAGGAGAAGTCACCCTGTCTAGATGGAGTACATAAATCCATATTAAGGAATAGAGGTTTGATTTCCTGCTAGGCTCTGCAGCACCACCTTGCCAAAAGAGAAGCATTTACTCACCTGCCTCATTGCAATAATTAAGGTAGAAATTAAGCTTTTCTTTGGGCTCTGCTTACACTCCTTGGAGAAAGTGAAGCACCAACCTGTACCTCCTTGTGACTGCTGCATGTAAGGTAAACTTACTTCCCTTTCCATTCCTACCAGGACCACCTAGTGGGGGAATTGGAGGGATAGCATCTTCTTTACTGAATGAGGGTTACATGATCAACTGCCCTTGAGGCCACAGTGAGAGGGAATGGGAATGATTTTTCCATTGGTATTTGGCGGTTTTTCCATTGGTGATACAGTAATGTCAAAAAGTTTTTCTACTCTGTTAGGCTGATTTTTCCCCCAGTAATTTGTCTCAGGAGAGCAAGCTTTCATTGAACTTTTTCAGCCTATTTTCAGTTCTGTCTCCCAGAAGACAAAAGATAAACCTAAGGAACTCACCACCATGTTGGTCCTCTAGTCCTTTCATTCTATCCACCTTTCAAAATCTTCCTATGGCTGCTTTTTCTACTATGTCAGGGCTTTCTAGTTGTTATAACTATTTTTATGTGAAGGTTTACTAATTGAAATATTTATGTTAATTATGGGTTAACTTTAATCAGTTAACTTTTCTCATCATTAGGTACTATCTACCCTGGATTATATGATTGGATGCTAAACATTGCGAAATTTTGGGGGGCATGCTGAACTGTTTTTAATCATAAAGATTTTCAAATTTTGTTTTAGTAGGCAGTTAAATTACTCAGTGACAGTTGGATCATTTTAGTGATGGCTTTTAAGGTTTGTTAGGCAGGAATAGAATAGCATTTTATCTAGGGCTAATTATTCTCTACTAGTGGAGAAAGAATTATGACTCTACCCTCTCTGGCAAATGGAATAGGTACTATTCCCAGCCCCATATGTCTGCTGAGCAGTCTTCCCTCTAATCCTGTCCTATTGTTCTTTCTCTAGCCTAGGTTAGGATTCTCATATGTTTTCTCACATGATAAATAATGGCATTCCTATGCAGGTTTCATGACTTTCATTCTGTGCAACTTTTTCTTCTTTCATAGTCTGTGTACTATAGCTATTTTGTTCTCAGGTTCTCAGCTCCACCTCTGGAACTCAAGGAATCTACTGGTTTCCATTACGCAGTTACATAGACACTGTCTTGCATTAGGCAGAGACAATCATATGTTTCCTGTCTCTTAAACATCACTCTCTTTCATTGTTTGATGTCTAGTCTATTTTTGTTGTTGTTGTTGTTGTTGTTGTTGTTATTGTTGTTATGGGAGAAGATGTTTACTGGGTTGTTGTTAGGTGTTATCAAATCAGGTCCAACTCATTGTGACCCTATGTACAACAGAAACACTACCTGGCATTGTACCACGCCCAGCACTGTGTCAGTGCTTCTCTGCATTCATAAGGTTTTCAATGGCTAATTGTTTCAGGAGTGGGCTGCCAGCTCCTTTTCCCATTTTTACAGTGCTGGGGATCAAATTCAGGGCCTAAGAGTGCAAGAGCAGCACTCTATCAACTGAGCTAATCCCAACATGAGGTTTACTGGGACCTCATATTTAAAAAGAATCAGTCCATAATAGTGACAGGGGAGGCATGGCAGCAGCAGCAACAGGGCCTATGTCAGACAATCTCATGTCATGGCAGACCAGAAACAGAGAAAGAGACCTGAGTCTTGGGTCCAAAAGCCTATCCCCCAGTGACATTACTTCTACCAAGATTGACTCACCTCTCAAAGTTTCATAACCTCTCAGGAAAGCACCACCAGCTGGGGACCAAACATTAAAGCATACACTTTTAGGGAACCCATCATATTCACTCCAAGATCCTCTGCCCTTGGCCCCCCAAAATTCATGGCCACCTTATAGTGAAAACACATTTAGTCCAATTTCAAGAGTCTCCAAAGTCTTGACAGTTTCAACCAGGTCTCCACTGAGACTCAGGGCATACTTAGCTGGAGGCCCCTGGAAAACCAAGCAAACAAACAAACAAACAACAACAACAACAAAAAAACAGGTTACATACTTCTAACATATAATGACACAGAGTATGACTTTCCATTCCAAAAGAGAGGAATGGGGACACAGAATGGAAAGATAAGTCTATAGCAAGACCAATGTCCTGCTGGACAAACAAGCTCTGTCAGTTTAAGTCTGGCATTTGGCACATATGACATCATGTGGCATCTGGAGTCATCTAGACTCAAGCAGGCTTAGATGTCTCCACCCCTCTGACGTTGTTTCATACAGCCCTCCTGGGCCAGCTCAACTTATTGCCAACAGCTTCCCTTGGCAGATGCTTTATGTTGTTGGCATTTTCATTGTCCTGGGGTCTCCATTCCTGTTTAGGCTGCACTGTAGAACCTTACCCAATAGCATTCCAGGGGCTCTCTGCAGGCATCAGATCCTGGTACACACTGCCTGGCCTCACAAACTATCTTCTTGAACCTTGGTGGCAGCCTCCCTAACCCTTAACTCTTACATTCTGCATGCCTGCAAAACCAGCACCACAGGGATGTCACCAGGTTTTGCCACTGGCTCAAGAGGTCGTTTCATTTTTTTGAACACTGCTGAAGCTGCAAACTTTGCGTGTCCAGACTGAGAAATCATGTCCCTAGGTGGCCCACTTTCAGCAAGGTATCCTAGAGGCATGCCCTTTTCAGACACTCCCTTTTTAAAATCAACAGACAGCTTTGCAGACACTCCCTTTTCACACCCTTAGATGGGAAAGGTCTGGCCAACCTCTTCTATGCCCCATGGGATTTTCTTTTGTTCCACTAAAATGGTGGAGGCTTTCCTTCACTGCCCCATATGTCTAACAATTATGTCCCTGTGGCCCAAACCAGCTCCGTCCTCATAGCTTTTTCCCTCTTTAAGTTGCACATTTTTCAGATCTTTCTGTTGGGCCATTCTCTTTATTTTTCCTTAAAACCTGCTGAGCACAGCAGCGGATAACCAAGCCATGGCGTCTATATCTCATCAATCTCATGACATTTCTTTCACCAAGTTAGTTAGTTCATATCTTTTAAATTCAGCCTCACTCAAAACTTTACAGCATGAACAAAACTCAGGCAATCTTCTTGCTATAACATGAATTCCCTCTACTCCAAGGTCAAATAGTGTTTTCATTTCCCTCAAAAATGTTCTCAGCCCCATGTACATTTCTACTGGCAGCAGTGTTCTGGTCTTTCTTACTCTCACTAAAGCTGTTCTTCAGTCCCTCTAGGGCTTCTCTTGCTTGTATGTCCAAACTCTCCCACACTCCTACCACAAAAAATTCCAAAGGTCTAGGAACCCTATGATTAGGTTTCTGCACAGCAACAATCCCACTCTCTGGTACCACTTTTCTATTTAGGGAACTGTCATCACTGCAACAGAAAAGCCAATTCAAACAAATTTATGGGGGAAAAGGTGTATTGGAAGCTCAAGTTTAGAGAATCAGTCCCAAAGGGTGACAAATTTGTTCATGGTATGGAGGACCATGAACAGAGAGAGAAATCTCAGCCTCAGGTGGCAGGGGGACCTCCCAATGTATAGTCTCTTAAAAGCTTATTTTATATCCATTACCTTTTAAAAAATTGTTTCATAGACAGAATAAATCTAGTTTCTGTTACTCCATTTTGGCCTGAGTAGAAATCCCATGGGCATTCTTATAAGTAAAAAATAGCACAAGAATAAGAAAATGGAAGTTTGAGTAGAGACTTGAGTAATGAGAGAGCCAATTTTCAGGTAAGATTAGAAGAGATTTATAGTAATATTCAAAAGATATTTATCACAGGACATAAAACATCCACATGTATATTTACTTCATACCTGATTCCATCCGAGAATTAATTTTTTTGAGACAGAGTCATACTATATATCCCTGGCTGGCCTAGAACTTATGATCATTTTACCTCTACTTCCTGAGTTCTGGGATTACAGATGCATGCATCATACTTGGTCCGGAATTAGTATTTAGTGCCAATAGCAAGATGACCCTAAAAGATACAAGTAGAACAACTATCCAATGTCTGGTTTTAGCTTTCTCTCAGTAGCAATGGAAATAATCCAGCTCTTTCCTTTTCAAGAAATCTCATCTCTTTTTTCCAAAGATAAATTTAATTGCTCTTGCAATCTTTACACAGCTGAAATTCCTCTTTCATACAATAATTCCATGTATCTCAGAATGATTAATTTTACTTTTATAGTCCACGGGAGTGTTATAACTTGAAAAGTTTTTAGTGATCTCTCATTGTGTATAGGGGAAAAAGAAACTGAGGAGCAGAGAGAATTGGTCAGTGCAGGTTGTGATATTAAATATAATATAGTGAAATTGCCAAAGCAGATATTATTTTTCATATGTTATAGATTGGGAAACTCAGGTTCATAGAAGTTGAATTATTTACTCAGTGCTACATGAAGTGATAGAGCTGGCTCATATGGTAAGAAAGTGTGTGCATGTGTGTGTGTGTATGTGTGTGTGAGTGTATATGCACATACTTCTAGGTCTTTCTTGAAAACAGAGCTGTTATTTTCAAATCCTTGTGTTAGTATTCCTTCTGCAGTAGCCTGGAGTAACTTACAAAAAGTCTAAGAGCTATTTGATTCATAGTATTCTGAGAAATACTGATGTCATAATATTATGATGCAGAGGCCAGGATGAGGATATCACCCTCCTAGTTCTAAAATAATAATATGAACAATGTGTATACAAGAAAGAAGAAAACCCCTTCTCACATTTAACATATCACAATTCTCTATCAGTTTCACCTCGTTGATAGGCTGTAACTACCTGTTACTTTAACACAGAGATAATTGTACTACAAGTTTGCTCATAGACACAGTGAGAGGGTATAACTTTCTTAGACCATTTGCCAGAATTGTAGGCACTCTCATGTCCAACATCTATAGATGTGGAAAATATTGAAATATATCAATGATTTATGGCATATCAACTAATGGAGTGGGCATAGATGAAAGCACAAATTCCAAAAGAAAAGACTTACAGGTTATAATTAGGTGTCCCTTCTTGGTTTCTTTTTTACAAATCATGTGTAAAATTGTATGTTTTATTGAGGTCTAGTATTTTTGAACTGCATTCAGTCTAATGAATTTCAGTATGGGATTTTCATATCCTTACATTTTTTACTTTCCACTTCTGTTCTCTCTCTCTCTCTCCTCCCCCAACATGTTGCTCATCCTCCCTCTCCCACTTGTCTCATCTCACTTATCTTCTCATTCATCCTCCACTTCAGGTAAATCCCCTTATTTTTTGCAATCTTGGATATTTGCAATTTTATATATGCATACATATCGCCCATATGTCAGCTTATTGTACTGTGGGTGCTTGAATGTTGCTATGATGCTGAAAGCTATGCCATTGGTGTTTTAGATATCAGCAGGGCCATGCAAAGTGGGAAGATTCAGTTGAGGTTCCAGACTAAGACAGACTAAGGAGAAGGACCCAGCAGCTCACTCCTGAAATAGTTAGCTATTGAAAACACTATGAATAGCAGAAAAGCACTGTCACAAATATCATGCCGGAAGGTGAGGCCCCCAGGCTGAAAGACATTCAAAAGACAACTGGGAAAGAGTTGTCTCCTCAAAGAAGAGTCCACTTTAATGATGGAAATGGAATTAGGCCCCTGGACCTCCTTTTGCTGATGTGGCATGACTCAGGATGAGAAGATACACAGTGACTGCAACAATGGCTCAAACATAAAAAGATTGTATGCATGACACAATGTATGGTAGTGTTTCATTGTCTTGTACATAGGGTTGCTATGAGATCCAACACAATGGCATCTAATGACATATATAAATATATAGATATTTCCCTTAAGTAATATCTAGCTTCCACTTATAAGTAAAAACATACAGAATTTCTTTTTTTCTTTTAGACTAGATTATTTTGCTTAAAATGATGATCTCCAAGTCCATCCATTTTTCTATAAAAAATGTGATTTCATTCTTGTTTAAGGCTGAATAATCTGCCATTGCCTGTAGCTGTAGCCCTGTGGCATCCAATCCCGTCAGATCTTGGAAGCTAAGCAGAGTTGGGCCTGGTTAGTACCTGGATGGGAGACTGCCTGGGAACACCAGAAGCTGTAGGCTTGGGAGAAGGACCTGGCAACCCCCTCCCAAAAATCAATCTTCCATTGAAAACCCTATGAACAGCAGAGAAGCACTGACAATAGTGTTTCCCCTGTTGTGCAGAGGGTTGCTATGAGTCGGATACCGACTTAATGGCACCTAACAACAACAACAACAATCTGCCATTGTGCAAATGTACCACATTTTTGAAATCCACTCATCTGTTGAAGGACATCTAGGTTCATTCCATATTCTTGTAAATGTGACCAGTGCTGCAGTAAACAGAAGTGTGTATGTCTCTGTGAACAGTGCTGTAGTAAACAGAAAAGCATGTGTCTCTGTGGTATGATGACTTAGCCTCCTTTGCGTATATACTTAGAAGTGGTATAGATGAATTATATGAATGTTATATTTTTAATTTTATGAAGAACCTCCAAACTGATTTTCATAGTGACTATACTAGTTCACAGTCCCATGAACAGTGAAAAATAGTTCCTTTTGCCCCATATCCTCTCCAGCATTTATTTATTTATTTATTTATTTATTTATTTATTTATTGGTGTTAGCTATTCTGGTTGGGGTAACATGGAATCTCAGGTGTAGTTTTGATTTGAATTTCCATGATGGCTAAAGATGTTGACATTTTTTTCATGTTTACTGGTCATTTGTGTTTCTTCTTTTGAAAATTGTCTGTTCAGTTCTATTGCCCATTAACTAATTAGATTTTCTATTTTTTGGTGTTTACTTTTTGAGTTTTTTATACATTCTACATATTAAACCTCTGGTGGATATAACAATTAGTGAAGATTTTCCTCCATTCTGTAGGCTTTTCTTTTACTCTGTTGATAGTTTCCTTTGATGTGCAGAAGCTTTTTTAATTTCATGTAATCTTGTTTGTCTATTCTTGGTTACTTTTTCCTTGACAATTGAGATCTTTTTTTTTTTTTTTTTTTTTTTTTTTTTTTTTTTTTTTTTTTTTTTTTTTTTTTTTTTTTTTTTTTTTTTTTTTTTTTTTTTTTTTTTTTTTTTTTTTTTTTTTTTTTTTTTTTTTTTTTTTTTTTTTTTTTTTTTTTTTTTTTTTTTTTTTTTTTTTTTTTTTTTTTTTTTTTTTTT
>VMDO01009686.1:0-43116 GCA_007922755.1 Pedetes capensis
TCAGAAGCTAAGCAGGGTGGGGCCTGGTTAGTACCTGGATGGGAGACCGCCTGGGAACACCAGAAGCTGTAGGCTTGGGAGAAGGACCTGGCAACCCCCTCCCAAAAATCAATCTGCCATTGAAAACCCTATGAACAGCAGAGAAGCACTGACAATAGTGTTTCCCCTGTTGTACAGAGGGTCGCTATGAGTCGGATACAGACTTGACAGCACCTAACAACAACAACAAGTCTCTGCCTACTACTGATCTTTATACTCTCCTTATAGATTTGTCTTTTTCCATATGTCATATAGTTGGACTCCTATAGTATGTAGCATTTTTACCCTAACCCCTTTCACTAAGCAATACACATTTAAGTTTCTTTATGCCTTTCTATACTTTGATAGCTCATTTCTTTATGGTTTAATATTTAATTTAATTTCTTATTTTTATTATAGTAAAATTCACATAACAAAGTTTACACTCTCAACCTTTAAATATGCTGTTTAGAGGCATTAAGTATATTCGGGTTGTTGTGTAATCAATTTCTGTAACTCTTTCCATCTTGTAAACTAAAACTCTACATCCATTAAACTGAGTCCTCTCCAGCCTCCCACCTTCCCCCAGCCCCTAGGAACACTATTTTACTTGTCCCTCTATGATTTTGAATTCTTTACATCATGTAAGTGGAACTATAAAGTATTTGACTTTTTGTAACTGGGTTATTTCACTTAGTATAATGACCTCAAGGGTCACCTATGTTGTTGAAGATGGCAGGATTTCTTTTATTTTTCAAACTGAATAATATTCTATGGTATATATGCCACATTTTGCTTATCTGTTCATTTGTTCATGGACACTTGGATGTTGTTGTTAGGTGCCATCAAGTCAGGTCCGACTCATAATGACCCTGTGTATAGCAGAACAAAACATAACTCCACACTGTGCCAGGCCTGCCACTATGTCAGTGCTTCTCTACTATTCATAGAGTTTTCAATGGCTGATTGTTTCAGGATAGTTTTGGGGAGTGGGCTGCCAGGTCCTTCTTCCATGCACACTTAGATAGCTTTCACATTTTAGCTATTGTAAATAATGCTTCTGTGAACATGGATGAACAAATGTCTCTTCAATACTTGCTTGCAATTCCTTTGGGTATACATCTAGGATTGGAATTGTTGCATTGTATGATAGTTGTATTTTTAATTTTTTTTAGGAACTGCCCTACTGTTTTCCATAGTGCATATGCCATTTTACATTCCCAACAAGGTGCACAAGGCGTTTGTTCTCTCCATGTCCTTGCCAACACTTCTTATTTTCTGTCTTTTTGATAGGATCCATCCTAATAGATGTGAAGTAGTATCTCATTATAGTTTTGATTTTTATTTTGCTAATGATTAATGATACTGAGCAACTTTTCATGTGCTTATTGGCTTTTTGTGCATCTGTTTTGGAGAAATGTCTGTTCAAACCTTTTGCCCATTTTTGCATCAGGCTATTCATCTTTGTTATTATTGAGTTTTAGGAGTTCTTTATTTATTCTAGATATAAATTCCTTATTATATATATGATTTGCAAATTATATCCCATTCTATGGGTTGCCTTTTTACTTTGTTGATAGTGTCTTTTAACACATGAAGTTTTTCAATTGTCATGAAGTCTAACTTGTCTAGCCTTTGTTTTGGTGCCTGTTCCTTTGATGCCAAATCTAAGAAATCACTGCCAAAACCAATGTCTGGAAGCTTCTGTCCAGTGTTGTCTTCTATGAGCTTTACAGTTTTGGCTCTTAAACTGGGCTTTTAAACCATCTGTGTTAAATTTCGTGTATGGTGTTAAGTAAGGGTGCACACTCATTCTTTTGCATGTGTATATACAGGTTCCCCATCATCATTTGTTGAAAAGACAAATGGAGACAAGTATTGTGGTACACACCTGTAATCCCAGCAACTTGGTGGTGGAGGCAGGAGGACCACAAGTTTGAGGCCAGAGGCAGCCTTCATAACTTAGCTAGACCCTATTTAAAGAAGAAGAAGAAGAAGAAGAAGAAGAAGAAGAAGAAGAAGAAGGAGAGGAGGAGGAGGAGGAGGAGGAGGAGGAGGAGGAAGAACAACACCAACAATAATAAATGGCTAGGGTACATCTCCATGTATGTGCGAGGCCATGGGTTCAGTCACCCTCTCCCACCAGTACCAGAGGAAATAAAGGCAACTGGATACTCTTGGTACCCTTGTCA
The DNA here is from genome assembly GCA_007922755.1 of Pedetes capensis. Taxonomy (NCBI): domain Eukaryota; kingdom Metazoa; phylum Chordata; class Mammalia; order Rodentia; family Pedetidae; genus Pedetes; species Pedetes capensis. Next base: position 2,211 of record VMDO01009686.1, read on the forward strand.
AAAATTATTTGACCATATGTGTGAGGGTCTATTTCTGGGCTGTCTATACTATTTCATTGGTCTATATGTCTATCTTTATGCTAAATTGTCCTGCTTCGATTGCTATACTTTTGCAGAAAGTTTCAAAACCAGAAAATGTGAATCCTCCATTTTTTCAAGATTGTTTGGACTATTCTGAATCTCCTAATATTCTAAGTAAATTTTAGGATGGGCCTCTCTATTTCTGCTAAAAATGTCATTGGGGGTTGTACCAGAGATCTGAATCTCTTGGCTGTTTTAGATAAAATTTACATCTTATCAAAATTAAGTTCTGATCCATAACATAGGATGCATTTCCACTTATTTGTATCTTTAATTTCTTTTGGTAGTGCTTTATAGCTTTTATTGTATAATTATTTCACCTCCCTGCATAATTCCTAAGTAGTTTATTCTTGCTGATGCTATTGTAAGTGGAATTGTTTTCATGATTTCCTTTTCAAATTGTTCCATATCAGTGTAAATAAATGCAACTGGTGTATGTTGACTTTGTTTCTTGCTACTTTGCTGAATTAATTTATTTGTTCTAATAATTTTTATGTGGAATTTTTAGGATTATCTACATATAATATCATAACATCTGTGAGCAGAGACAATTTTACTTTTTTTTTCCAATTTAGATGACCTTGGAGCATTTCTTTTAAATGCTAAATAAGAATCCATTGTATGGAACTACTATAATTTATTTATTTAGTCATCCATTGGTAGACATTATGGTTTCTTCCAGTTCTGGTCAATGTTGATTACATCCACTAGAGATATCTGCATGCATTCTTTTGTGTGCGGATAAATTCAACATATTTAGATAAAGACATAGGAGTATGATTGCTGAATCATATGGTAAAAACATTTAGACTTGTAAGAAGCTGCGAAATGGTATTCCTAAATCATTGTACCATTTTGTATTCCCACAAGCAAATGGATAAGAGTTCCTATTGGTCTATATCCTTATCAGCATTTGGCTTCATCACGTTTTTAAAAAAGATTTTAACTAGTCTTATAGCTATGTGGGCTGGGATTTAGCTCAGTGGGTAGAGCGCTGCGCTGCAGTCTCTGAGGCCCCGAATTCAATTCCCAGCAGCGCAAAAATGAGAGAAGGACCTGGCAATCCACTCCCAAGGCAATCCCGAAGCACTCAGCCATTGAAAACCCTATGAGGGTTGCTATGAGTCGGATACCGACTCGACGGCACCTAACAACAACAACATAGCTATGTAGCAGTATCTTTTTTCAATTTGATATTCTCTAACGATGTTATGTTGAGCACTTTTTTTTTTTCCGGGTACTGCAGGTTGAACCCAGGACCTCACGCTTGCATGCTCTGCAAGTGCTGGACCACTGAGCTGCACCCCCAGGTCCCCCCCACTTTTTTTTTTTTTACTTTTTGAGACAAGATCTCACTAAGTTATGCAGACTGCCTTCTGGTCTCGAGCTTGTGATCCTCCTGCCTCCACCTCCCGAGCCCCTGGGATTACAGGTGTGTGCCACCGCACCTGGCACTTGAACCCTTTTTATATGCTTATTTATCCCCTGTATAACGTCTTTGATAAAGTGTCTGTTCGTATTTTTTGCCTATTTTTAAATTGTATTGTTTGCTTTCTTAGTCTTGACTTTTAAGAGTGGATCTTTGTATGTTTTGGATATAAATCCTTCTTCAAATATATGATTTGTAAAGATTTTCTCTCAATTTATGGCTTGTCATTCTCCTAAGTGTCTTTTAAAGAGTGGAATATTTTCATTTTAATGAAATCCAACTTATCATTATTTTTATCATGGATTATGCTTTTGACATTGTATCTATAAACTCAGCACCCCAAGCCCACCTAGATTTTCTCCTGTATTATCTTCTAGGAGTTATATAGTTTTGAATTTAAAATTGTAACTAGACTTAGGTGTATGCTTCATTTTGAACTAATTCTTTTACAAAAAGTATAAGGTCTATGTCCAGATGTATTTTCTTTCATTCGACATTTGCCTAATTGTTACAGCACCAGTTGTTGAAAAGACTGTCCTGTCTCCTTTGAATTGCCTTTGTTACTTTTTCAAAGAGAAATTGTATGGATCTATTTCTTGGCACTCTATTCTGTCCCATTGATCTATTTTCTATTCTCACACCAGTACCACATCTTGATTATTGTAGCTGTATAGTAGGTCTTGAAGTCAGGTAATGTTAGTCCTCTGACTTTCTTTGTCCTCCTCCTTCCCCTCCTCCTCCTCCCCTCCTCTTTCTCCTCTTCTGCTTCCTTTTCTTCTTCTGTATTAACTATTCTCCGTCTTCTGCTTCTCATTATAAACTTCAGAATCAGTTTGTCAATACCCATGAAATAACTTTCTGGGATTTTGGTTGCAAGTGTGTTGAGTGCATAGGTCAGGTTGGGGAGATATGACAGGATGAAAATATTGACTCTTCCTACCTGCAAACATGGAGCATCTCCATTTATTTAGATTTTCTTTCATCTTCCATCAGAGTTCTGTGGTTTTCTCATATATATTATACATATTTTCTTAGATTGATTCCAAGTGTCATACTTTATTTTTTGGTGCTAATATAAATGATACATTGTTAATTTCAGGATCTAATTATTCATTACTGACATATAGGAAAGTTATTGGATTTTATATGTTAACCTTATATTCTACAATCTTGCTGTAATCATTTATTAGTTGTAGGACTTTTCTGGTGCTGTTACTGATCCTTTGTGATTTTATACATAAGACAACTATGTCTTCTAGAGACAGTTTTATTTCTTTCCTTCCAATCCATATATATTTTTATGTTCTTGCCTTGTCTTAATGAGTTAGCAAAGAATTATAGTATATTAAAATTGGAGTGCTGAGAGGGAATATCTCTGCTTTGTTCTCAATCTTAGGAGAAAAATATCTACTATATCACCATTAAGTATGATGCTATCTGTAGGTCTTTTGTAGGTGTATATTAATTTGAGGAAGTACCCTTCTGCTCCAGGTTAGCTGGGAGTTTTTATTATGAATAAGTGTTCAAATTTGTTCAATGTTTTTTCTAAATAATCAGCCATTTAAAACTCTATGGGGGTCACTATGAGTCAGACCCAACTCGACAGCACCTAACAACAACAACATTGATATCACTATAAGAATTTTTCTTCTGTAGACTATTGATGTGATGTATTACATGAATCAGTTTTTCAATGTTGAAACAGTCTTTCTTACCTAGAATAAATCCTACTTGGTTGTGGTGTATAACTTTTTAAAATACTATATTGGATTCTATTTGCAAATACTTTACTGAGGATTTTTGAAATTATGTTCATGAGATTGGTCAGTAGTTTTCTGTTGGTTTGCAATTTTCTTTTGTTTTAATGTATAATTTAGCCTTGGTGTTAGAGTAATACTATGAGAAATACTCATAGAGCCTACAGCCATATGCTGTGGTGTCCAATCCTGTCAGATCTTGGAAACTAAGCAGGGTTGGACCTGGTTAGTACTTGGATGGGAGACAGTCTGCAAACACCAGATGCTGTAGGCTTTGGAGAAGGACCTGCTAACCCACTCCCAAAAAACAATCAGCCATTGAAAACCTAATGAATAGCAGAGAAGCACAACAATAGTGTTTCATTGTACATAGGGTTGCTATGAGTCAGATACTGACTTGACAGCACCTAACAATAACAGCCTCATAGAATGAATTTGGAAGTGTTTCCTCTGCTTCTATATTTAAGAACAAACTTGAGAATTGGTATCATTTGTTGCTTAAATGTTTGGTAGAATTCACTAGTGAAACCATTTGGGTTTCTGCTTTAAAAGCTTATTATATAATGCAACATCTTTAATAGATAGAAACATGTTCAGATTACCTATTTTTCTTTGTGTGAATTTTGGTAGAGTGTGTCTTTCGAAGAAGTGGCTGATTTTTTCCTAAGCTTTCAAATTTGTGGGCAAAGAGTTCTTCAAACTATTTCTCAATTATCCCTTAATGCCCTTAATGCCCATACTATTAGCAGTGATGATCCCTCTTGCATTTCTGATATTAGTACTTTGTGCCTTCCCTCTTTTTTTTTCATGGTTGTCCTATAGGAATGTTTACCAATTTTCTTTTTCTTTTCAAAAAACCTATTTTGGTTTCATTGATTTTTTTCTATTGTTTTCCTATTTTCTGCTCTATTGTTCTTCCCTTTCTTCTGCCTTCTTTAGGCATACATTGCTCTTCTTTTTGTAATTTTGTAGTGTAGGAGCTTAAATTGCTAATTTTTTTTTTAGATCTTTCTTATTCTCTAATGCTTTGATTCAATATTACAACTTTCTTTGTAAGCACTGCTTTTATTTCATCTAACAAATTTTGGTAAGTTGTAATTTAATTGTATTTAGTTCAATATATTTAAAAACTTTTCCTGAGATCTCTTTTCTGACTCATGCGTTATTTAAAATATGTAATTTAATCTCTAAGGATTTGGGGATTTTCCAGCTATCTTGTTAAAAATTGATTTCTAGTTTAATTTTATTGTGGTCTGAGAGCATACTTTATAGGATTTCTATTTTTTTTAAATTTGCTTATATGGTGCATCTTAATGAATATTCCCTGTGATCTTGAGAAGAATGTGTACTTTATTTTTATTGGATAAAATATTCTGTAAGCGTCCATTAAGTCCCAGTTAGATCCAGATTGTTGATGGTGCTGTTCAGGTCATCTATATTCTTACCAATTTTCCTTCTGGATCTGCCAATTACTGAGAGGGATTTATTGAAGTCTTTGACCATAATATAGATTTGGTATATGTCATTATTTTTGGAAAATTCTCATCTATTAATGCTTTAATTTTTTTCTGCATCTTTCTCCTTTCTTTCCCTTCTGAAATACCCATTGCACAATGTTACACTTTTTGCATTTGTCCTAGAAAGTTCTTAAATATTCTGTTCCATTTTTCCACTGCATTTTCCCTTCACATTTCAGTTTGGGAAGTTTCTATTGACATATATTCAAGCTTATTGAGTCTTTCCCTGGCTGTATCCATTCTTCTGGGGAGCCCATAAATGACATTGTTTATCTCTGTTATGGTATTCTTGATTTCCAGAAGTTCCTTTTGGTTATTTATGTTAGAGTTTTCATCTCTCTGGTTATATTCTGCATCTATTTTTACATTTTGCCCACTTTTTCAGTTAAAGTCCTTACAATGTTAATCACAGTTATTTTAAGTTTTCAGTCTGATTGCAAAATCATTGTCATATCTTAATCAGGTTCTGTTACCTGTTACTCTTTTTTGTTTTTTGTTTTTTTCATTTAAAACTGTATTTTTCTCGCCTGTTAGCATGGCACACACACACACACACACACACACACACACACACACACACGTAGTTGTTGTTGTTGAAAACCAGTTATAACATATTGGGTAATAGGAATGGAAGTAAATCAGTCTTTAGTGTCAAGGTTTATGTTTATCTGGGTAAGAGTTAGGTTGGGTTTTTCTAGATACAACTTCTGAAGTAGGACTTGGACATTGCAGTTCTTTAAGGTGTAACCCTCCAGTATCATACAGGAGCCTTGCTAATGTGGTGGTCAGTACTGGGGTGGAGAAGCATTCTTTAATCCCATGATTAGGTCTCAGTCTTTTAGTGAACCTGTGACCCTGGGCTATAAATTTCACAGGCGCATTTGGCTCCCTTTGCACTATCAGGAAGGCTGGGAGGCTGGAGAAGTTGCTGGATCTGGGTTTTTCCCTTTTCCCTTGTAGATTAGGCTCTGGTAGTGCAGTTTTCCTTTAGGACATGCACAGAACACAAGACTCTGAGCATTTTTGCAAAATGGTTGCATTTTCTTTGAATATATATCAAAATGGTTATTTTCGTCTGCCCCTGCTGAAAGCATGAGGGAATATTTCTTTCATCTTCTTCATGAGAGCCTGTTGGAGTTCCTGGAAATAAAACTTATGCAAGTGTGGAGTCCTCCTTAAGACTAAGCCACCAGGGGGTTTAGTTTTTGAACAAGTTCACATTCAATACCAAGCAGTTTGTCAACTGCAGTGTGCATCTTCTTAACACTTCCTAGATCCACTGGCTCCTGTTTCTGGTAAGCTGTGGTTCTCAATATCCATCTCCCACTGAGTTTTGAGAGGCATGGTTTTCTTTGGGAGTTAACTCTCTGTTAGGTCTAAGAGGAGTTGTTGATCCCCAGTTTGTTAAGCACTTTTCTTCTTTTAAGGATAGGAATGATGACTTCCAAGCTGTTTCCAGATCAGAGTATGGAAACTAGAAGTCATTGAGCATCTTTTCATATATTTATTTTCTATTTGTATATTTTCCTTGGTGAGGTATCTATTCAGATCTTTTATCCATTTTTAAAATTTGATTGGTTGCTTTCTTACTGCTGATTTTCAGAGTTCTTTGTATGTTTTGGATACAACACTTTTTTATTAGAAATCTACATTGAAAATATTTTCTCCTAGCCTGTATCTTGTTCTTTTAATAGTGTTTTTCATAGAGCAGGAGTTTTCAATTTTAATAAGGTTCAAAATTTTTGTTTTTTCCTGTCATGGGTATTGTTTCTTGGATTATGTCTAAAATTTCATCATCAGTCCAAAGTTTCAAACTACCTTTTCAATGAACATGTCTAGATTTCTTACAAGTCATTAAATATTTTCTAATAATCTTCAAATTTAAATGTTCTACATAAGTTCATATATATCAATGTGTATAATTAACTTAAGCATTTTTCTACAGTTGGAAATTATGCAATTGCCATTTTTTACCACTATAAACAATACTTGTAAGAAAGCTGATACAACATTATCATTAATGTCTCCATTAATTCCATAGCTCAGGGATTAATAAATCAGAATGTGTAGATATCATTAAGGCACTAAGATTATTATAAATTATTACATTGCTGGAAAATTTGCACTTTCACTGAAATATGAGTCTATTATTCTTAAAAACATTTGACATTTGCTAAGAAGAAGATATTTATCTTTCTACAAGGTAAAACTAACCCATAATAATAGAAATTAGAACAGTGGTTTCTTTTGTGAGTATGGATATGACAGTGCCTTTGGGGAGTCAGCAGTATTCTGTACTTTGATCAGAGTTGTGGTTAAATTCATGAAACTGTACACTTAAAATACCTGTACCTTATATACATTATACTTCAGTATAAAATAAATAACAGAAAAGTACAGTATTATCTGGCATAGCTTTTGTTTGCCTTTATAAGGTATATGTTCAATTGCTTTATTTTTTTCTTGTGATCAATACATTCCTGTTCTACAATCAGGTGGCTTTTTTTTTTCAGTACTAGAGGGTTGAACCTGGGGTCTCATGCATGCTAGACAAGTGCTCTATCACTGAACTGGGGGGCTCCCAGCTCCTTTTTTTTTTTTTTTTTTTGGTAGGGTCTTGTTGCATTGCACAGGTTGCCTCTAGCCTTGAATTTGTGATTCTTCTGCCTCTACCTCCCAAGTTGCTGGGATTACAAGTGTGCATCAGTCAGGGAGCTTTTATGGATTCAGAAGAGATTTTAAAATATGTACCATATGCATTTTAAGTTTATTACAAATACCGTGAAAACTTTTAACAGGAAAGAATTTGCTGCATGTTGCACAGAGAAATGTCATCAGAACTTCTGCTAGCCAGAAAGGAATTTGGGGTACTGTGAGATGGCCACTTTCTAATCTCTGGGAAGGGTCCTCTGCAGGATGTGTCCTGTAGCTCAACAGGTCATATTTGTACAAGTGTTTCACTCAGAAATAAAACCATTGTCTTATTTAGTAGCCTCAGGTCTTCATGAATGTCTTCTCTGAGCTGACTTCCTATGGAAAGTGCACCATAAGCATACAACAGAAATAGCTGTGAAAATCACAGTTACTGGGGAACAAAAAGGATAGTAAAAGTGAAAAGGGAATTAAGTGTTAAGCAACTTGAGACTAGTCATGTTTTAGCCAGTAATCAGCCAATACATTGCCCAACATGACCATGAGTAAGCCTTCTTGACTTTGATATAACATATGGGATTTTGACAAGTTCAATGATGACAAATAGTTTTCAGTTATGTGTCAGCTGTATGGACTGGTGGTGGGTGATCAGAAAATTTTGTTGAAAACACACAAATGAAACAAAACAGTGAGGTCTTATCCTTGAATTATTGATATGATTCTGTGATTGACAGACATAACAATGTCTACCATGGGCACAACAGTAGAGAATGATAATAACTATGTAGATAGTTGATATTCCTGGATTAAATAGTACTTTAGCTCTTCTCTGACTTGATTCATCAATAATTGTATACAAAGGATCATACCCAAGATTGAGAGCTAGGGTGCTAGGAATTGACAGACAAATGTTTTTTGTTGTCAACCCTAAGGGATGCAAAATATCATCCTGGATTTGGATACTGGGAAAAATAGTTAACATTTACGTCAGAGAAAGCACAATTTATTTAACTTCTTTATATTCAAATTCCTTGCCTATTCTTTAATTACGTGCGGAAATGGGATTTCTTGTGAATATTGGGTTAACACCAAAAATGTGCTTTGAAAGTTGAGTAGCATATGGTGAGTGATCAATAAGCTGGCTTTAAATAATTGTCAGATAAGATGGGTTTAGTGTCCAGAAGATAAGTGGATATAGATATGTTGGAAGGGTAGAACTCAAGGAATGCCTGTGGTGTAGATGAACAAAAGAAAAATATCTCCCAGACACAGGGGAGAAGTGAAGTTTTAGGATCCTGCCACAAACCAGAAGGTAGAATGTTCTGGGGCTTCAGAGGGAATGAGAGTCAGGTCCCAGGGTTGATGGACAACAAGAAGCACCAGGATTCTAGTTCTGCAGAGAGTTTGGTGATCTCAGTTGGCAAGCCACTTCAATTATGCAATTTTCCTCTCTTGCTTTAGTTTTAAATTGAATTCAAGGAATCCCAGCGTAGAAAGTAGAAATGAAACTTTAGGCCATGCAAGTTGAGCAGCTGTTCTGTCCATGGGCTCTCTGTGTTGTTCAGGGAAGGGTTCTTTTTGTTCTTTTCTTTCTTTTCTCCTTGGCAACTTCCCAGTGAGCAATTTTCTAAAGTAGATTTGACAACTTGCATCTGGCTCAGTGGTTAATGAAAGGGAGGCTGAAATCAGAAACAACTATCTGGGGTGGACACAGAACATGGGTGCCTTGTGGAAGCAGATCTTCCGGATTCTTACCTGTTCACAAGGAGTGTGATACTATGTGAATGCCCTCCTGGGATTCAGTATTTCTCCTTTTATCTTTCAGCTCTGTCCCAAGTGCCCTTAATGGTCACAATATTACAGAAGAGTTGAAAGAGTTGAATTTAATTTATTCAACCCTTTCCCTTCACAAAGAAGACAAAGCATTACAAGGGTAAAGCATTACATGGTAAAATGACAAGCAATTGTTCATGTCAAAATAAAAATCATAGTGCAATTCCAATTTGAAGGCAAGAACTAGGCTGAAAACCATGGTGAGACATTCAGGAACCTCTGGGACTCTCCAATGCTCTGGTGCCCAGACCTGCCTGTGATAGAGTATCCTGAGCAGTTATTGAAAATATGGAAAGGCTGCCTTAACCTATCCCAAAATACAGAGTTGGAGTCTTCAGAGATAATACCTTAAAATCCCTGTTTTTGAAGTGCTCCAGGTAAGCAGGTGGCTTTAACCCAAGGCCAATTTGGGAGCCATTAATCTAGTTCAAATGCCTCATTTACAGGTAAACTGAAACACAGAATGAGCAAACAATTTCCCCAAAGTAACCTTGACAATTCAGGAGAAAACTCAAACCAGGACTCAGAGATGGGATTGCCATACCTAATGGTGCATTGGGCCTCCTACTTTTGTCCCCGGTACCTGGTATGGTCTTCATGCTCATGGAGGCTCCAGAACCTCCCGTGTTTTCTGTGCATCAGTTCATGTCCCAGAGACAAGCAATCCTGGGCCACACTGTGGAATAAATTATTTCAGGGAGGGTTGCTTGATATGTCTAAACAAAGGAAATGTTATTTGGCCTTGGGAACACCTAGCCTTTGCACCGCCAGTCTCTATTCAATGGCTATATTTGTTCAGAAAATGAAACCTGGGATTCAGCTAACTTTATGGTGATGTCTATTCTCATCTTTTGTAGCTCTATGGAGCTCTGGGAGTGGTGACCCATGTTTGTGATCCCAGTGACTTAGGAGACCAAGGCAGGAGGATCTCAAGTTCAAGGTTAGAAGCAGCCTGTGTAACTTAGCAAGACCTTGACTCAAAATAATAAAAAGTGAGCTGGGGGTACAGCCCAGGGATGGAGCCCTTACAAAGTATGTGTAAGGTCCTGAGTTCAACCCTTAAATACTACAAAATAAGTAAATAAGTAAATAAATTTTAAAAGCTCTATGGAATCAGTTGGAGTTTGTGGATATACTTGTGAGTAATGTTTGGGATAAGTCTGGGTATAAGGAGAAGAGGTGAGCATACTGTTTTACTACGAGAACTAAGAAGCTATCTCTATGACAACACATGTCCAGTTGCTCTTGGGTCTTTGAGAGTGCAATTGGATGTACATGGAAGCCCCCTGGTCTGCTCTGCTGATTATTCGGGAGGTGTTTGCCATGATTCTGGATTCCTGGCTGCCTTGGTAGTGTGGATTCTGGCCACTGTATCACCTTGCTGTGTCCTCGCTAGCAGCCAAGGTAATATGATTTGAGAAACATGACTTCAAGAACTGGGGGTGAGATGATTTGTCTGTTGAAGCACCTCATTTCCTTAATGCTCACATTATTATCTTAACTTTATTGATGGAGCAATTGAAGAAGAGGGCAAAGGTCTATGTTCCCTGAGTGTCACATAACAGAGCACCTAGGTCTCAGGCCCGGCTCTGCCCAAAGCCTCTGGTTTCAAGCACAGTGTCTAGAGCAGTGTGGTACTGCACAGCACAGCATGTCACAGGTCGCATCGGATCCAAGCTCCTCACCAGTGACAGAGTAGGTGCTTCTGCTCTTCTGTCCCTTCAGTTGGGCTGCTGAAGTCTTTATCATTGGGAACATGCCTGGTCACAGTGGCAGGTGAAAGAGATATGGAAATTCTCATTCTAGTTCTTAAAGACCTCTGCCTGAAGTGACATATGTCACTTCTGCTTACATGTTATTGATCAAAGTGGGTCACATGGTTCTTGTCTAAGATGGCGTGAAAGTAAAATCCTGCCATGCGCTCACAGTTGTTGTGTTGTTGTTAGGTGCCGTCGAGTCGGTATCCGACTCATAGCGACCCTCTGTACAACAGGGGAAACACTATTGTCAGTGCTTCTCTGCTGTGCATAGGGTTTTCAATGGCAGATTGATTTTTGGGAGGGGGTTGCCAGGTCCTTCTCCCAAACCTGCAGCACCTGGTGTTCCCAGGCGGTCTCCCATCCATGTACTAACCAAGCCCGACCCTGCTTAGCTTCCGAGATCTGACGGGATCGGGCTAGAAATTTTAGTCATTGTTGTTGTTGTTAAGTGCCGTCGACTCGGTATCCGACTCATAGCGACCCTCTGTACAGCAGGGGAAACACTATTGTCAGTGCTTCTCTGCTGTTCATAGGGTTTTCAATGGCAGATTGATTTTTGGGAGGGGGTTGCCAGTTCCTTCTCCCAAAGAAATTTTAGTAACTATCCCTAATCACTACCCTCTTATCCACATCAGTTTAGTAACTGGTAAGCCTTGTTAGGAAATGACTGTAGCATGTGACATTTCTAGTATAAACAATTTCCAAAACTTCACATTCAAATAGCCCACTCATTTAAAAAATATTTTTCATTTTAATTTGAGGCAGAATAGTGCATCTAAGTGGCTTTAGAACATCTAGTGCTCTTCAGAGCATTCTGAAAAGAGTATTTTATAATTTTGTCAAAAAATCCCATAAATTTGCAATTGACTTTTACCTAAATGTCAGACTATAATACTAATTATTGTGACATCAAGTTCCCCACATTGGCTCAGTAAAGTGGGAAATTATTATAAAGCACTCAACGTGTATAGGTGTTAATTGGTACTTAGGGTGATATTTTCTTTTTTCTGTCACATATGCCATGTTTGTTACTTAGTTTAGTAATGTTTATTTATTTATTTTGGTATACATGAACTGTACAAAATAATGAATTTCATTATGGCATTTCTGTACATACATATAATATTCTAGGATGATATTTTCATTCATTACTTATTAAGACCACATTTAAGCTTATGAAGGCTGATATCCTCCGGTTTAGTATCTGCTAAGCACTGTGAAGGAATTGTTTGCTACTAAGATTTCCATGTCATATGAGTCACCATTTAGTTTATATCACTATTTTTTTTTAAAAAATTGAGACCAAATACGATAGTTTACTTGATTTAATAATATGTATTATACTGCAATGCCTGCGGCTGTAGCCCTGTGGCATCTGATCCTGTCAGATCTCAGAAGCTAAGCAGGCTCAGGCCTGGTTAGTACCTGGATGGGAGACCGCCTGGGAACACCAGAAGCTGTAGGCTTGGGAGAAGGACCTGGCAACCCCCTCCCAAAAATCAATCTGCCATTGAAAACCCTATGAACAGCTGAGAAACACTGACAATAGTGTTTCTGCAGTTGTACAGAGGGTCGCTATGAGTTGGATACAGACTCGACGGCACCTAACAACAACAACTACAACAACAACAACAAATTATACTGCATGGACTGAGATTTAGCTCAGTTGGTGGAACACTGCTCTGCAGTCTCTGAGGTCCAGAGTTCATCTCCCAGCACTGTTAAAATGGGAGAAGGACGTGGCAATGCACTCCCCAGGCAATCCCTAATCAAACAACCCAATACACAAATGGGCAAAGGAACTGAGTAGAGAGTTCTCAAATGAAGAGGTCCATAAAGCCATGAAACACATGAAAAAGTGCTCAACATCCCTAGCCATTAGGGAAATGCAAATCAAAACAACTCTGAGATTTCACCTTATACCAGTAAGAATGGCCAAGATCAATAAAACAAAAAACAACAAATGCTGGCGAGGTTGCGGGGAAAAGGGAGCACTCTTACATTGTTGGTGGAGCTGTAAATTGGTGCAACCACTGTGGAAATTAATATGGAGGTACCTCAAAAAACTAAAAATAGCTCTACTATATGACCCAGCTATAACACTATTGGGAATTTACCCAAAGGGAGATGGGTCATCATACCACAGAGACACCTGCATCTCCATGTTCAATGCTGCGCTTTTCACAATAGCAAGGATATGGAATCAACCAAAGTGCCCCTCAACAGAAGAATGAATTAAAAAACCTATGGTATATATACACAATGGAATACTACTCAGCAATCAAGAAAAATGAAATAAGGTCATTCGCAGCAAAATGGATGGAATTAGAGAAAATTATTTTGAGTGAACGAACACGAGCTCAGAAAGAGAAACAACACATGTTCTCACTCATATGAGGGAGTTGATTCAAAATTACAAGAAGGAAAAATCCTATTCAAAGGTCGGATCATAATAAAAGGAGGGGGCGGAGATAAGAATGATGTCAATATAAATGGACTAGAAATTGCATGTAATTGTTCTAACAAGATAAAACAAAGACCACTACAGGAAAAGTTTCTATCTTAAACAGAACTGGAACCCAAGGACATATAGAAAAATACTACTAAGTAAAAGATAGAGAAGACTTGGATGGGAAACTTAGATGGGAAGGGTGGGAGGGGGGAAGCATAGAGGAGGGTAAGGTGTAACCTATATGAATAATGTTTATCAAAATGCATATATGGAAATGTCACAATGAAAAGCATGTCAAAATGAATCACATTAAGATGTACATTAAAAATTTCTAATAAAAAAAAAAGACCTGTAAAAAAAAAAAAAAAAACAACCCTATGTGGGTCGCTATGAGTTGGATACCGACTCAATGGCACCTAACAACAACATTATATGGCATAACATTCTGAACCAAACATGTTTTATTTTCTTTATGTCAAAAATTATCATTCACTTTTATTCTACATATATAATTTTTAGTACTGGGGGTTGAACCCTGGGCCCTGCCCATTCTAGATAAGTGCTCTGCTATTGAGTTGTACCCCCATCTCCCTTCAAAATTTATTTTTGAGGCAGGTCTTGCTAAGTTACACAGGTTGCCTCTGGCCTGAAATTCACAATCATCCTGCCCACTTGGTTTTTAGTCTATATTTTTAAAGATAAGAAAGTATCATATTAGGTCAATTGTAGAATTTTTAGATCAGTATAGTAAGTGTTAATGTGTTTTATATTACATGAACTAGTGAAGAAATGTAACCTATCTCTTTCAAGGCACCTACAAACATTGATGTGTATTAATGGCTGACACAACTTGATGGCTTCTCGATGTGCACCTGCAGGACCCATGTTAGAGTCATTCCCACCTGAGGAGACTTCAGTAAGAAATTTTTATTGAAATTGACAGCACCCAAGTAGTTCTATTTTAGCTTTGTGTTTTTAATTTAATTACTTTTCTCAATCCAGTCTCTAAGATTGTTCTAATTATACATAATGAAAAGAGAAGAAGTGTTCTTTTGCTCACCTGGTTGTGGGAGCTGTGCCTTTTTAGGAATCTGCCTTCAGAAGTTGAGAGACTTCTATTTATTTCATTGGTGGAGGGTGCTATGCTTCCATCACTTAGCTGAAGTACTTTGAGCACTTATGACATTTCTAAGAACAGCTTCTGAAATGTTGCTGAGGTCCTAACTCAGAATCTCAGAGACACTTGAAAGACATAATTTTGAAATGATTACATGCTCCTTTAAAAATTTCTTTTTTTTTTCTCTTATGGTACTGAGGATTAAACCTAGGGCTTTGGGCATGCTAAGCATGTACTCTACCACTGAGCTTTATCTTCTTTTAGAAAACAGAAAATACACAGAAATGCCTAAAGGATAAAATTTGCCTGCATTTAGGGTGACCAATTATGTTAGTGAGCTGTCAACACTATTGCAGAAACACTCACCCAAAGAGGTTTATTGGGAACACACAGTTAGAGAATCAGTCCATAATGGTGGCAGGGAAGGCATGGTGGTGGTAGTGGCAGTGACAGGGCCTGTGGCAGACAACCTCATGACATGGCAGACCAGGAACAGAGAGACCAGGACTGTTGGTCCAGGGTAAAACCTCCTAAGGCCTGCTCCCAGAGAGCTACTTTCATCAAAGGCCCACCCTCAGAGCATTACTTTCACAAAGCAAGGATTCCACCTCTAAAAGTTTCATAACTTCCCAGGACTGGCATCAACTGGGGACCAAATGCTAAAGCACATGACCTATTGGGGGACACTATATATTCAAACTATGACATCAACTCATCCTGATTTGGTCTGGATTTTTTTTTAACACTGCAAATCCCAGGAAACACCTCCATCCTGGGCAAATCAGGACACCTTGGCTGTTTTAAACAGTGAGATTGAACCTCCATGATGTTGTTATGTACTTTTTTCCTTTCTTCTTTCTCATATCACTGTGGGTGTGTATGTATATGTGCATGTATATGCATATGCATACATGCATATGCAGGTATATATATGTATATATAGGTATACAAACATATATACATACATATATATGCATGTGTATAAATACACACATTATGGTTACATTAAAGCTTTTTTTCACTTAACATTGTTCATGAAATCTCTCAAGTCATTAAATATTCTTCAATTTCTTGAGTTTTAAGGACTTCATACTGGTTTATTATACAAATATACCATAATTATTGCATTTCACTATAATTGGGGATATATATTATTTATGATTTTGTTTTAAAAAAATTTTAATTAGCATCATGATAAAAAATCTAGCTTAAAAATCCTCACCCATGTCTTTATCTCTGTAGTTGTGGAATTAATATATCACAATATACAAAAAGTGAAGGGTTTTTTAAATGCATGCCATCAGATTTCTTTTTAGAAAGCTTTAACCCTGGGTGACATTTATTATTTGTGATAGGTGAAATAATAGATCCCCTAAAAGTTCACTCCCTAATCCATGAGACCTGTAAATCTGTTATTTTCCAGGGCCAAAGGATCATAGAAATGCAATTAGGGTCCCGACCTGGAGTGGGGAGAGCATCCTAGATTATCCAGGTGGGTCCAGTGTAATCACATAAGTAATTGAGATGGAGACTCTGTTCTGCTGCATCAGAGAGAGGAGATGGAAGAAGAAGGGTTCAAAATGTGAGAAGGACTTGGACTTGACCTACTGTCGCTGGCTTTGAAGATAGAGGAAAGGACAATGAGCCATGGAATACAAAAACTTGTAGAAGCTGGGAAAGGCCCTTGGCTTACAGCTATGAAGAAAATGAGGATCTCAATCCAACAATCCAAAGGAACTAAATTCTGCCAACCCCTGGGATGATAAGAAAGCAACCTGATGTTCCCCTACACCTAGTCATGCCAACACCTTGATTTTAGCGCTATGAGACCCATGCTCACCTCTGACCTTTAGAACTGTAAAATAAACATGTTGATTAAGTTACTAATTTGTTGGTACAGATTAAGTATTTACAATCCAAAAATCTGAAATGCTCTGAAAGCCCCAACTTCTGACATGGCATATTGGTGTTCAAGAGTTTTGGATTCTGGAGCATCTCAGAGGTGGGATTTCCAGATTAGGGACGCTCAATGGGTAACAACTATACAAATATTCAAAAATCAAAAAATCTTTGACATCTGAAAGGCTGCTGGTCCCAGGCAAGTCAGATAAGATGTGACCAACCTGTAAATTATTAACCAGTAATGGAAAACCATTATGTTACTACTTAAAAATGTATGACACTTTGTTAATAAAAATATTATCTTGTATACAGGCAAAACTACCCTGTAATGGTAAAACTGAGACTAGAGATTCCCTTGGGGGATATTAACTGGCAGGGCCACGAGGGAGACTTTGGGGGTTTGGAAATGCTCTACAAATGTTGATTTTGGCAGTGGTTACTAAGGTGTGCATTTGTAACACTGATTTGAATTCATTGAAGTTTACTGTGGAAAAGTGCTACCTCAATTAAGAAGTGGATAGAAATCATTTCAGTATCAGCTTGTTTAAATTTTTATTTATTGGTTGATATTTTTATGGACATGCTTTATCTTGTGAATTATCTGATAGTCACCTTAGAGTTCAATTATTTTTCTTATTTATTTATGAAGACTTTAGCAGCTCTATGTGGTGTTTATTCTAGTTTTTGAAAACATTTTGTCACTTTTTAACAAAACAGAAGTGACAGAACTTGAAACACATCCTTGACCTCAGGATTTCCTCTGGCAAGAGGAACTTAAACCCTTTGAAAAGACTATTTGGGACTGTCCCCTGCTGATTAACTCATATAACACTGAGTCACATAGTCACATTTGGTTTAGGAATCCGGTCTCTATAAGCCCTAAGTCTACACACAAGGCAATAATAAGCCCAGGAAGTTTCTATTCTCCATAATGCGTGTTGGCATAAAGATGTAACTGGAGGTAAGAAATGGAAACAGTAAGAGTGAATTAAGAGGAAGCAAAGTGGCTTAGTAGGAAGGCAGGGGATTCATGTCAAGTGTCCAGGGGCAATCTTGGCTTGCCTGCTAACTATCTACGTGGCCTAAGTAAATTCCATTAGGTCCACCTGCTCCATGTATAAAATGTGGAGGTGTAAATGATCATTGATGACAAAGTAGTTTCAAAACAAATGCCAACCCAAGGGCTTTGGGGAAGAAGAGGGTGAACCTTTATGTGGCCTATGAGAAATAGTGATGAGATCTTTACTGAGGTCCTCCATGGACACAGGATTAGGAGGAGCACAGCACGTTGGCCATTCTAGGCCAGGAAATATCTGTGCTCTCCCCTTTCTTATTTTCCTGTAATTTATTATCTTCTTGAAATGGGTCAACTTTGAGACTCGGACATTTAGGACAAAGAAGAGCAGAGAAGAGAAGAACAGAGAACAGCTCTTTGCTGCTTAGCTCTAGGATAGGCAGGATTGTGGTGAAGATTATGGGTTGTGGAGCCTGAATGCCAGAATTTGGAAGTCTGGGTGCTCTGGATTCTTATTTCAGCTCCCTGAGCCTCAGTTTTTCTAAAATGAGTGTGAATTAAATGATTTGACTTAGGCAAAGGACATCAAACAGTGAATTGTTAGCATATGGTATTTAATGAGTTAGCTATTATATATACTGTTAATGAGAGGAATGTAGTGATGAGAAGATGCTGGGAATAGACCCAGGAGGTGGATCATCAGAAAAGGATTTCCTTCCTTAATTACCTTCATGCTTCCTAATGAGGACATTTTGTAGAGATGGACCTTCAGGAATGTCTATGCTACAGAAAAGGAAATAGAGTCTCCTAGAAACAGAGTTGCATCCCAGCATCCTCACATGAACCTCACATGTGGAATTCTCTGGGATCCCTAGAAGTACTGGTAGAAAGATACCAGGTATGAAACACCCATAGGTACCATGTCCAGTCTCTGCCGGGAGTTCAGAGATTGCGGTCACCAAGGACCTTTGACTTTGCAATTTCCCTTCCTTTGGTTTTGGTTTTCATGTGGATCTGAGGAACCTCAATGAACAAAACTAAAATGAAACTTCAGACTGCCCAAGTTCCTTGACTGTTCTGGGCAGCTGCTGGCTGCGTTCCCTGGGGAGGTAGTCATTCAGGTTCCTGGCTTATTCTTTGTGGTCTCTTACCTAGCAGTTGTGTAAAGCAGATCAGACAATTGGCAGAATTTAGTCACTGGTAAATAATGAGACTGTGGTCTGAACCTTGAGCCAGTGGTGGGCAGAGAAAAATTAGCATTGGGAATGAAATGTGGTTCCTGCAATGGGATCTGTTCTCTGTCTTTAGTGATTTCAAATCAACACGACAGGGCCAGGCAGAATTGTCCTTGGAATCACAAGTTCTGGCCAAATTCTTTAGCTGTGTCCCAGATTTGTTCAGAGTTTCTAATATCATAGAGAGAATGGGAAGGGACATGTGGCTGATCCATGGTGATCCAAAACTGGAAAGTGAGCAGTGGCCAGTGTAGGACTTGGGGAGATAATTGCAAAGGCTATGTACAAGTTCAGGACAATGGGGGCAGAACCCAAATGTAAGAGCACAAAGGCACCTGTGAGAGTATCCAGTGTTCCAGCCCAAGACTGGCCTTCTCTTTAAGATCCCCGAGGTAAAGTATTCAAACCCTCGTGGGGCACTTTCCCATGACCCAACCTTCTGACTCAGAATCTTGGGATACGGCCTAAAAATCTGTTTTCAGAAATAGTCCTAGTGATTTTGATTTGTAACCAATTTGGGAACCATCAGTGTAGTATGAAAGTACACTAAGGGATAAATAAACTGAGTCCTCCAGAAGGAAAATGATTTGCAAAAGCTAACCCAACAATTTAGTTCACAGGCAGAGCCTGAAGAAAATGTTGAGGTTGTGCTGGGTGCCATGATGCACACTTGTAGTCTCAGAGACTTGGGAGGTGAGGCAGGAGGATAGTGCATTTGAGGTAAGGGGCAGCCTGCACAAATTGGACCTTGTCTCAAAATAAAATATAAAAAAGGGGCTGGAGGTGGAGCACTTGCCTAGCATGTGTGAAGTCCTGGGTTCAAGCTCCAGTACTTAAGAAATTTTTTAAAAATTGAGGTTGCACACTTGATGTTGCATGATGCCTCTGTGTTTGGTCCCTTGGTCTTGCTGAGAACTCTGCTGTATCAGAAGAGGTCCAATGCTTTGAGTTTCAAGGCTCATACTATAGGAGTTGGGGCACAAATAGGCTGAAGACTTCTGCAAAATAAAAAGAGATAACATCACAAAGGGAGTACAAGCAAATTCTATTTGAGGTTGAGTACAAGGGCCCTTCCTTGCCCTGTCTGCTTCTTATCATTCTTCACCATCTTCCCAAGACTTGCCTAGAGCCAGAGGATCTTCTGAGTATCAATAAATGTAATGACATCTTAGTCACTTTTATCAGAGCTTATTGTATGCAACTACACTTGGACCCCCCACATTCCTATCAGCTTGTCATGGTGTGGGAGCTTACATGTTGCTGCTATGCTGAAAACTATGCCACTGATATTTCAGATACCAGCAGGGCCACCCATGATGGATAGGTTTCAGTTGAGCTTCCGGTACTCAGATAGACTAGGGAGACGGACCCAGCAGTCGACTTCTGAAATAATTAGCTATTAAAAACTCTGTGAATAGCAGAGAAGCACTGTCAAATATAGTCCTGGAAAGTGAGCCCCTGAGGCTGAAAAGCATTTAAGAAACGTCTAGGGAAGAGTTATCACCTCAAAATAGGGTCAACCTTAATGATGGGATTGGAGTAAAGCCCTGAGACCTCCTTTTGTTGGTGTGACATGACTCAAAATGAGAATAAACATAGTGGCTCCAACATTGGGATCAAACATAAAAAGATCATGTGCATGGCACAGTATTGGGTAGTGTTTTGTTCTACTGTACTTCGGGTCACTGTGAGTCAGATCTGACTCCATGACACCTAACAAACCAAACAACCCTTGGCTAGACTTTTAGGGTTCACCTCTGATTAGTGTTTGGAGATGAAATCTTGGTGGCAGGAGAGGAAGTACACAGAGCTATTTGATCTGGCATGAGTATAAATGAAGTTATTTAGTTGCTGATTGCTCCCAAGACTTAGGGTATATTTTAGGGAGGTTGGATGAAAAAAAATCTGTCTTTGATCGGCAATACCAGAGCTAGGAGTAGATTCCTAATAATCCAGGCCCTGGCTGGTATATGAAAGTAGATTTGAAATGCCTTCCCTTCTAACTCCTCCTTAGCCAGAGCACATGGTGTTGTTTGCTAAAAGACATGTTTCCTAGAGCTAACAGAATATATAAGTTCATTTTTCCAGATTCCCTCACTTCCTGCCTGTAGCACAAGGTCATCCCCACTTAGTGGAGAGGAAAACTGAGGCCTGGAAGGAGAATTTGATATGTCTCAATGCACTGGTTTCAGTGCCATTTTGGGAATTGGCACCAATCCCTCCTACTTCCCAGGTCAATGTACTTCCAGGGCTCTGTGCCGCCTCTGTCTCCTAGAGACTTACAAGCATAGCCCTGCTAGTTGGTTTTTATTCCAGGTGGAAGACTGGTGTCCAAAGTGCATCCCACTTTGGAAAAAGGAACTGGTCAAGCTCATGTACTTCAGAGGAATCTCAGGGGGCCATCCAGGAAGCAAAGGTCCTGTCTCTGTAAGTGCATATTTGCAGACCTCTATATTGCGGCTTGGAGAACAAGACAGGGTAATTACCATCTTGTGGAATTTGGGGAGTTGGTTCTATGATCTGGGACCCTGGCTCTCCTGCTCTGTCCTTATAAATACATATCTTCAATAAGTCCCAGTATACCCCATTTTTCCTATAAGCTGCCATGTCTCCTCCACTCTCTCCTCTGCTTCTTGCCTGGGTCATTGCTCCCTTACACACCTCATCCAACTTCCTCTTACTCATACTTCTGATTAGGCCACTTTGCTTCCCAGGTAGTTCAAACACCCTCAGTGACTCCCTTTAGAATGGAACCCAAACTATCCATCCTGACATTCAAGGTCCTCCAAAATATGGTTGCAAGCTTGCATTCTGAAATTTCAAAATTTTTCTGCTATTCCAGGACCAAAAGCCCACCCAACAAAATTTCTCCTTCTTGCCTACTTTTTCCTTCCCCATCCTGGACTAGCTCCATACTCCTCCTTTGATCTCACATCATCTTTTAAAGCAGATACAGTTTGTGTCTCTTCACTGAAAAGTGCAACCTGGCCACTACATCCATTGCCACCTCTCTTCCTCTGAGGTCTCACTTCCCATACAATGGGTATTTCTCTGAGGCTGAAGAGAGGTTGGGTGGGAATAACTAGAGGGAGAGAAAATATTACTGAGGCTGTTGGAATGGATGAGTAGAAACCTCCCCCTGAGTAGGAGAGAGGGGTGGTGGGCAGGAGAAGAAGGGAATGGGGATGAGCTGGAGCTGGACAGCAGCCGAGGTCCTTAGGTCCTGGGAACCTGACACTGTGCCCTGGAACCACAGTGCCAGACCAGCCTCATCTGTCTTGAACCAGCATGGAGACTGGCCAAGTCAAAAAGCCATGCACTGGGATCATGGTCCCACCTCCAAAACTGTGCCAGTGTCTCCCGCACAGATTCATGTTACCACAAAGAAAAATATAATTGCCTAACTTTATAAACAAACATATTCTTCAACATCCCAGATCCATATACTAATCTAGAGTAGGTCTTTACCCAAAGCTAGTCTCCAGGAAAGAGCTCAGAGACTGGTTTTAGTGGCCTGGACTTCCAGTTCTGTCTCCTGCCACAGAAAGTGAGGACATTTCTGGTCCTTCTGGAAACACATTTGCTGTTGCTGTTGTTGTTAGGTGCTGTTGGATAGGGTCTGACTCATAGTGACCCTCATAGGGGTTGCAATGGCTGATTGTTTGGGGGATTTCTTCAGGAATGGCTTGCCACATCCTTCCCCCGTTTTTGCAGTGCTAGGGATTGAAGCCGGGTCCTCAAAGAGTGCAGAGCAGCACTCTACCAACTAAGCTAAACCCCCAGCCTGGAAGCACATTTAGCATTTTTAAAATGCAGAGTTTGTGGTGCAGTTTTAAGAACTCTTGTTGATCTGATCGTCCTGAAGGCGCTTAAAGTCGTTTTAGGAAGGTAGGGCCCTTACCTGGCTGAACAAGTGCCTGGGAGCTGCTGCGAGCAGCAGGCACAGAAAGGCTGTGGAGACCTTCCTGGTGGAGGCTGATTGCTGGAGATGTCAGTTTTTCTTGACCTCTATGTTTCTCTGGCTACTTCACCTGTTTTTACAGCGTTGTAGTCTATTATTTTATAGGAAGGGGAAGTTTGGGAGATGAAAGGAATTCATTGGCAGGGTCATGGTCAAGGAGTGATGAAATGGGATTCAAAATCTATAATGGGCACTTGGGTCTGAGGAGGTTTCTAGTTAGTGAAAAAGGGAACTGGTGGTCTGGGACTGTGCACATTTTCCACTCATTGTTGAGACTAACCAGATGGAACGAGCTATGCTCAGTCTAAGAACAGGAAATGTTGGGAGTTAGATCATCTTAATTGGCTCTACTTCCTCTGTACTAAGCACTTTCTGTAGGAATGGGTGGAAGAAGGGAAGCTATGGTTATCAGAGAGATAAGCAGACCCAAGATTTCTTCTGCCCCTGCCTTCTGGCAGCATCCCCAGTACAGTATCAAACTGGCTAGTATTCAATCCTGAGGTTTAAAAAGCCTCCATGTTTCCAAAGCTGGCTAACTCCTTTATAACCTGTCGTTGTTGTTGTTGTTAGGTGCCATCAAGTTGGATCTGACTGATAGCAACCCTATGTACAACAGAACAAAACACTATCTGACACTGTGCCATTCACACTGGTTATTTTTATGTTTGAGCCCATTGTTACAGCCACTGTATTTCCTCTCATTTTGAGTCATGCCACATCAGAAAAAGGAGGTCCCAGGAGATTTACTCCATTCCTATCATTAAGGTCGACTCTACTTTGAGGAGGCAACTCTTCCCCAGGTGTCTTTTCAATGCCTTCCAGCCTGGGGGACTCATTTTTCCAGCACTATATTTGACAGTGCTTCTCTGCTATTCATAGAGTCTTCAATGGCTACTTGTTTTGGGAGTGGGCTGCCAGGTCTTTCTCCCTAGTCTGTCTTAGTCTGGAAGCTCAGCTGAAATCTGTCCCTCATGGGTGCCCCTGTTGGTATCTGAAGTATCAGTAGCATAGCTTTCAGCACCACAACAACACGCAAGTCCCCACAGCACAACAAGCTGACAGACACATGGGGCCTTTATAACCTGTTGTTGTTGTTAGGTGCCATTGAGTTGGTATCTGGCTCATAGTGGCCCTATGTATAACAGGCAAAACAGTATTGTTACTGCTCCTCTTCTATTCATAGAGTTTTCAATGGTAGATTCTTTTTTGGGAGTGGGTTGCCAGGTCCTTCTCCCAAGCCTATAGCACCAGGTGTTCCCAGGTGGTCTCCCATTCAAGTACTAACCAGACCCGACCCTGCTTAGCTTCTAAGATCTGATGGGATTGGAAGCCACAGTGGTATGGCTGTAGGCTGTATAACCTAGGGTAGTATATTATTAGAACTTTGGCAGAATGAAGGTCTGTGGGAATCCTACAGTGATAATGTTCTAGGATCTTGATATCAGAGGATAGCAAAGCTTCATGGCACAGGAAGGCTGAGGAATGCTGTGGTTCTCAAGCCTCAGTTTAATTTTCAAGTGAATTGTAGGGGGATCCTTAACATGTCACTTGGGCAAGTTGAGCCATCTGTTGCATGTGGGAGCTGGGGGTGCCTGTCCTTCATGTCCAGGTCCAAGGAACACTGCAGTGTAAAATACACTGACCAATTAAGACCCCACCCCTCAACATACACATACACAAGGCAAGGTGTCTGATGCAGTATAAATGGACACAGTGTGAATACAGCCCAGATGTGGGTGGCTCCCTCCAGTGGACCATTGGTGTAGGGTGGGAAACTCTGCAGTATACAACATTAAAGAAAAACTGCACTGAACAGCAGCTTGGAAGCATTTCAGGGACATTTGTCCTGCTTTCCCTGCACTGGGTTCATCCCTGCACTGATTGCTTCTGCTGGTCCTCACCATTAGATCCTCGAATAGTTCTGTTTTTCCTCCATTACTCTAAATTCCAAAAACTGTTTATAAGTTGATTTCCACCCTCCCTCCTCCATGCAGCCCCTCTAGATTGCTCAGATCTCACATTAGGCAGCAGCCCATCAATGCCTGGATGGTGTGTTTCATTCAGTTGGTAATAAACTTACTAGACCAGGCCTGCGTCTTCTTTTCTAATCATTGGAGGGGATTTTCCCCCAACTTTTTATGGTCCAACAGATAATCTTCATTGAAAACCTGTGAGTGGCAGATGCCCATGGCAGGAGGCAAAGGGGCCCTACCTAAAGGACACTGCATACCCCTTTTGGATGTTGAAACAATAGGTCTACAGCTATGACCTTCAACTGAACTTCCTCAGGTTGAAGCCTTAGTGTATCCCTATCCTGTTGTTGTTGTTGTTGTTAGGTGCCGTTGAGTCCTGCCTGACTCACAGCGACCCTCATAGGGTTTTCAATGGCTGATTGTTTCGGGATTGCCTTGGGAGTGGGTTGCCACGTTCTTCTCTCATTTTGCAGTGCTAGGAATTGAACTTAGAACCTCAGAGACTGCAGAGCAGCGCTCTATCACCTGAGCTAAATCCCAGTCCATCCCTATCCTAGGACCAGCCAAAATGCTCACTTGTGTTTACCAGATTGACATCCTGTGCTCACTCATCTGAGGGTGTAGAAAAGCATGAAGATTAAGAAGGTGTACCTTCATTTTCTATCCTAGCACGTGGATAATACTGCCAAAAGAGTTAGATGAGTTGGCACATGAAAAGTACTTTGAACAGTGACTAGTATGTCCTAAGTTTTCAATAAATTTAATAATCCTTGCTTTTAGAACTTCAGAGGAAGTATGGGATGCTGGGAAGGAAAAACATAAGATAATTTTCATAATTTCTTCCAAACCCTGACTCACACTTCCAAATTAAAACAGGTTGCAGGGGACATGATTTTCTAAAGAATATCTCCTGTCACAGAACAGCTATGATCAGGAATGCCAGATAGAGGAAAGAGGTCCCAGTTCGCTTGCCAAGGATCAAAGCACTCTGGGCTTCCGAGGAATATTATCCAGGGTGTGAGATAAGCAGATTCAAATTTCAGCCTCTGGGTGGTAATCAGAGTCTTTACTGGACAAGTGCCCGTGGCCTTGGACGGTTGGTGGGAGATTGGTGGTCAGAATAGGCTCTGCAATAGTCCAGGCTGTTGTGCAAGTGATCCTGCAGCTTGGGCTACACAGCTGGGCAGACTTCGCTGTGTTAGTGTTAATTGTGATGGGGCCCCCTGTTCACCGTGTAGTCTCTGGCTTGGTAGGAGAGCCTGGAGTTCTGGAACAAGGCCAGGACACCTGAAGAGGAGGATGAATACCTTTTGAAAAATGTTCCCAGTGTTGCTGCTGGACCTTGGCAGAGACTGAAGCACGGCTGTGGGGAATCAAGTGACTTTGCAGCCAGAACCAACCATCTTGTGCTGGGTTCAGTAAATCCACCAAGGCGCAAAGCCAAGGGGGTCCCGTAGCAGTCTGCTGTAACAGAAAGCAATCTACTGGGATGAGCGAGTCACTGTGAGCCAGAGGCCAGGTGGCTAGGACCCTCCTGTCAGCCACACTGCTGTGCCCTTTGCTTTTCTCATACTGTGGCTACCTGGTGGGCCACTTGTGACAAGTGATGGAGGGAGGAAAAGGCTGAGAGGTTGGTTCACCAATGCTTCAGCTCTATATGTGGACACAAGCCAAAAACAAATGGCAGTGTTGTTCTGCCTAACTCAGGGGTGGCCTTGAAACACAGAAGTCTCTCATCCTAATGGACAAAATTCCTGGTAATCTGTTGGTATAGAAAGAAAGGTGCCCTGAGGTTAGAATATAGTCATACATCACTTATGGATTGAGATGTATTTCGAGATATGTGTCCTTAGAGTTCATTATTGTGCAATATCCTAGAGTGGACTGTCACAAACCTATATGGCACAGCCTACTACATACCTCGGCTGGACTTTAGAGCCTAGGGTTCTGCCAGATTTGCTGTGGCAAGTAATTTTCCTCCATAATAAGCTTATGGGTGACTTCCAAAAATTGTTCAGTTACCTTCATGTGAGTACTTGCAAGCCCACTGCTCGCTTTCACACTACATCATGAATAGCAATTCTTAAATCCTGTGAACCACCCAGAACTAGTAGTAAATTCAGCATTGTAGTCAGGTCCAGCCTTTTCTTTCAACATGGTAAACTTCTTGCTTTGGCCATGATCATGGCGGTACTGAGGGATACACCTCTGTGTTTGCTCTCAGTTCAGGTCTTTAGAGTCTCTACATCTGATGCAGTCCATCCTCGAATTTATGTTAGTCTCATTGCCTTTAATGAAGCAGATCCTTTAATGGCTTCCACTACGTTGTTCTTGTTCTCTAGGATTGTAGCTGTGGTAAAATGGGACATGCCTCACTGGCGAGCAATAACCATCACTGATTTTCTAACTTTGTAGTCCTTAATCACTTTTAACTTCATTTCCAGGCCAGTCACTTGATATGGGCACTTACTGGTACCATTAATGGTTGATTTTGGGTGCTTGTCAGCCTTAATGAACAAGGCAGCATGAGATTAAGTCAAGCACAAGAGAAAATGGTGCAACCCAGGGACATGGTAAACATGAGCTGCTTGGGCTGCCAGTGTAACACAGCACATTGTTTTACAGTAAACATTTTCTATATAAGTAGAAGGAATGCACTATAAAATAATGATAGAAAGTATAGTACAGTAAATATATAAACTAGTAAACTGCGGTTTATTATGATTATCAGGTATTTTGTTCTGTGAATGCCTAAAAGATACTGCAAGTTTCCCTCCAGACCACTATAATAAAGTGAATATTATAATGAAGAGAGTCACATAAATTTTTTCTTTCTCAGGGCATATAAAAGTCATATTTACAAGTATACTATGCTTTTAAATGTGTAATAGAACTCTAAAGGTAATGTACATAATTTAATTTGAAAATGTCTATTGCTAAAAATACTAACAATTATCGGAACCTTTAGAGAATCATAACCTTTCTGCTAGAGGAGGGTGCTGCCTGGGTA
Source organism: Pedetes capensis (assembly GCA_007922755.1). NCBI lineage: Eukaryota > Metazoa > Chordata > Mammalia > Rodentia > Pedetidae > Pedetes > Pedetes capensis. The sequence goes on from VMDO01009686.1 coordinate 29,905, forward strand.
TTGATAGCTGTTGACAGATCAGAGTGGTGGCTGCTGAAGGCTGGAGTGGCTTTGGCAATTTCTGAAAATAAAATATCAATGAAATTTGCTGTATTTATTAACTCTTCCTTTCATGAAAGATTTCTTTGTAGTGGGTGAAGCTGTTTAATAACATTTTACACATGGTAGAACTTTCAAAATTGGAGTCCGTCCTCAACAAAGCCTGCTGCTGCTTTATCAACTAGGTTTATGTAATATTCTAAATCCTCTGTCATCATTTTAACATGTCCACAGAGCCTTTGGCAAGAGTAGGGCCCATCAGAAGAAACCACGATGCCATTGGGCAATAGGAATTTTTCACTACATGTAATCTCATGGGACCATCATACGTGCAGTCCGAAGTTGATCAAAAAGTCGTTATGCAGTATGTCACTGTGTATGTGGACTCATAGACAGTGATGAATGGTCTGGGTAGTCCATGAGGTATCTGGAAAGAGAATGACAAAAATTTTGAAGGAAAGAAGTCTGGGTAAGAGGCACATGGATATTCCTGTGGACAGCGTTTGAAGATGTGGTGTCAATTCCCACCAGAGAATTTGGACAAAAAAGGCATTTACTGACCATGTGAATAGAATGACAGGGTCAGTTCATATTGGCCAGCTCCTCATAACAGCCACCACAGTGCTGAGACAGTGGGAGCATGAACAAAGTACTCATGGGAACAAGAGTTTACATTTTACATGTGGTCCCCAGGGCAAAGGCTCCCCCTCACCAAGACTGATATAGCCGACTGTCCAACCTGCCAATAAGAGGCCAGTGCTGAGCCCTGGCATGGCGTCATGTCATCCCCCAAGGAAACTACTCAGCTACAATAGGAAGTATACATATGATTATTTTGCACTGATTCTACCTTGAAATGACAATGATTCATCTTAAGTAGAATAGACACACTTTTCAGGCACAAGTTTTTCATTTCAGCCAGGACTGTTACCAGAGTTTACAGGTGTTTGCCATTGCCTTGGCACACCACACAGCATCACTGTAGACTAATAGACAAACTTCAGCAAATGAGGTGCATCACTGGATATTTGTCCGTGGGATCCACTGATCCTAATGTGTACATTTTCCAGAAGCCTCTGGCCTGATAGTGCAATGGATGGACTAAAGGCACAGTTGAGGAACCAGCTTGGAAAGAAATACCCTGTAATGGTGAAACACCATCCTGTAGAATTCAATGCATAACCTAAGTCAACTGATATATGATACTGTATCCCAAGAGGTAAAATCCATGCATTTGGTACCAAAGGTGGAAATGAGAGTGACCCCACTTATCATAACTTGTACTGACACACTTGGAGGAATTTGTGTTTCCTATCCCTACAAATCAAGGCTATGTGGGTTTAAAAAGTCTTGGTTCCCAGAGGAAGAGTGTGTCCACCTCGGTTTCTAGAATATCTCACTCAACCTCAAGCTGTGGCTGCACTGGATCTCTTGAGACTTGCAGTCCAAGAGCCCAACAAGCAAGGAAAATAAGACCTCACCACCTGGGCAGGGTGGTAGACCCTGACCTTCAGGGGGGCAGTATCTTTCCTCAATGAACATGTTTGGCATGGAGGTGGCCCATTTGCCTGTCTCTTGATGTTCCCTCCCTCAGGCCTGATGGCAAGAAGGTAAAAGCAGATGCCACAGGCTGGTCTTCAGAAGAGCATGATGACCAGGGCTCAACCCTCAGGGATGAGGGGCTGAGTCCATCCTGAAGACAAGTCACCTGGACCAGCAGAAGCATTGGCTGAGGGTGAAGGAGGTCTAGAATGAGGACTGAAGGAGGGGAGACAAACATCGTTTATGGCCTCAAGACATGCTGAAGCTGGTGGAGGGGCCCATAGTTCACTTGCAAATTTCCTGAGGGCAAGAGGCTTGACAGATTCCTCAGTTTTCAAGAACATAAGTAAGTGTGTTAGGGAAGGGTCATGGTGAAGTCTGTGGTGTGCTGCCCAGATTTCCCCCTCCTCTGAGGACTGAATTGCTCCTCCCCTAGCTGCTGGCAGTATTGACTGCAGATGGTTCTCAGTAGCATTTCTGCCTTGGGACCTGCCCTCAACCCAAGAGAGCAAGGAGAACCGCTTTCCCAGAGCTACACCCTGCCCCAGGAGGTGCCCGCAGCCATGACAGTGGGAATGAGATGTACGAGCCCCCTGGGTTAGCCCAGTTCTAGAGCTCCCTGAGGGATAAGCTGAGACCTGGCTATGACTACATCACCATAAAAATTCTCTTTCTACTCTGAGTAGCTTTCCACACTTCCCAGCATGCGGCATGAACATTGTCATCTGGGAGTTTGTTTCCCAGAGATCAGTTGGTGACATCCCTGGTTCTTGGTTAGAGTCTTTGCACCATCAGAAGGTTTAAATACTTTCAATGGATTATACCTCAAATTTCATACTCTAGGGATAGGTCATGCTATGTTCAGTTGGAGGTGAATTGGTTCAGGATTCTTTGAAAGACAAGAGAGAAAGCTAGGCATGGGAGATGTGAGCAAATTGTTTAATCCTTCACAAATGGAGGACACTGTTTTCCTCTGCCCCCCCTTCTTGATGGCCTTGTCAAAATCTGACTGGCTCTAGAGAGTCTGCTCATCCCCATGAGCTGTCCCATGGCAGTCTCATGCCTTGGGCACATATCCTGGACATAGGATACATTCCTGACTGATGTTTATGGCTGAAGTCAGCTAAGTTGTAGGAGAGGTAGAGGGGCTTGTGGTACTTGGAGTGAGGGCCAGTGACTTGTCTGAGTGGGATCCATTCTGTGGCTCTAGAAGCTCTCTGATGGGTTCTTGGGGTCCACACTTTGAGCTTCTCGTTGAGGAAGTAACACAGTGAGAGAGATCAGTTCTGGCGCTAAAACCAAAGTTACCTGCCTCCTAGATCAGTCCTCTTCCTAGTGCCTTATGCTGCCATCTAGGTGGACTTGTGCCATGGTGATCACGATCCTGGGAGAATTTGGTATGAATGATGCCCTGTGGACCTATGCAGTGCAGTAGGCCTGCTGGACATAGCATGAAATAGCAGGCCATCAGCATCCTGGACTAGCAGCCTCAGCCCATGCAGAGTTGCCATGACCATCTCCTACCCTTGGGTCCATAGTTGGTCTCTGTGTCCAGGCATTGGGGGTCATGTGACTGGCAGAGGTGCTGGCTGATCTGCTATGCTAAAGGTAAATTGTGATTTGAATTGCTGATGAAGGAGAGGAGGTCTTGGCCACTTGATCAGAAGCTCTCAGGCTTATAAAATTAGGATGTAAAGGAAGAGAGTCAGACAAAGTGGATTTTCTGGTCCTAAGAAGCTGTCCATTAATGGCAGCATGTGGAGCCTGGGAACTTACTATGTCACCTATTTTATTTCTCTACCCACAACATTACCAGGACTAGGGTTTAGCTCATTTGGTAAAGTGCTGCTCTACACTCCCTAAGGACCCAAGTCATGTTGATTTCTATTACTTTCTTCAACTTTATCAATGTTTTCTTTTTATATTTGGAAAAAATGAAGTGAGTTGGAAATAAATTTACTGTTATATTTTCCTATAATGTGGTGCTTTTTATTATTATATAATGACATTCCTTGTCCCTTAAAAAGTCTTTTATATAAGTTGAAAAAAAAAAAAAAAAGGAAAGAAACCCCCATGAATAGCAGAGAAGCACTGACAAAGCTCCAGGCATGGTACAGTGTCAGGGAAGTCTTTGTTCCATTGCACTTAGGGTCCCTGAGTTGGATGCAACCTGATGGCACCTAACAACAAGTTCACCTTACTTATATCTAAGTGAATGGGCAATAAACTTCCTATACCTTTGCAGTCTGACTTCTACCCTCCTTTCATGTTTTCCCACCATGTAACAAATATTCTAACTCTGATATCTTTGGGTAGGCATCCACCCAATTTGATAAACATCATGTACATCCTGACTTGTAGGTAGGCATTTGTTAAGCAAGCCATAGCTCCTCTCTACCTGGACTGAAATGCCTCTCCACAGCTCCCACCTGACGCTCAACACTGAGTGTGAGTTCTGTCTTGCCTCTGAAGCCTTCATCTGAACCTATTGTCAAGGGTCACCTGGCTTCTTCTGCTTTCCCACTGTCTGCAGTATCTGCATGCAGACTTGGGGTTGGAAGCAAAGCATTAAGATGGGAGGGGATAATACCACCACCTGTTGCAATAGGTCACAGGAGAGGCTTGAGATAAGCTAGAGGTTGGTGAAGAAAGGCATGTGGGGCAGCTCCTACAGAGTAATTCTCTGGCAGATTTTGGGTTAGAGAATTGTGGATGGGTGTAGGAATTCCAGGGCTGGAATAGGTTTTCTGGTCCTGTCAGTTTCACCTAGAATTTTCATGAAGACCAGCCAAGCCAAAGGGTCAATTGTCAGGAACACAGCCCCAACTCCACAACTATACTTCTTACCCTACAGCCATCTTTACCCACCCCCATTCAATGCTCAATGCAGATTCCCCACAGAACACAGAACTATGGACTGTAATAAAATATGCATAGATTTTATGTATTCCAAAAACACGTCCATTTAACATTATGAGTCACGCTTTATATTCACAAGAGCAATATCCTCCTAAAAATAGAAAACATTTTCACACTGTTGATCTTTTCCAGGGTGCTTACAAAATTTAGGGAGGTGGGGAGGAGAAGAATCACACTACCCACACTGGAAAGGGGCTGAATTGAGATTCACAGAGGGCAAAGGATCTGCTCAAAGCTTCACATTTTAAAAATGACTTATATTCACAGAAAATATGTTCAAAAACTCTAATAACTTAAAGATAATGTTTTAAAAAATATTAATATATTTTGTTATTGTTGTTAGTTGCCATCAAGTCGGGTCCTACTCATAGGGACCCTATATACAACAGAAACAAACATTGTCCGACACTGTGCCATGCCTGGCACTATTGACAGTGCTTCTCTGCTATTCTTAGAGTTTTTGATGGCTGATTGTTTCTGAAGTGGGTTGCTAGGTCCTGGTTCCAAGCCTACAGTACCCAGTATTCCCAGGTGGTCTCTCATCCAAGTACTAACCATGCCCGATCCTGCTTAACTTCCAAGATATGACAAGACTGGATATCAGAGTGGTATGGCTATAGTTTATTAGTGTATATTAATTGTACAAAAGAATAGATCTCATCATGACATTTTCATACATGTATATAAGGCTCTTTGATCATATTTAATCCTTATTTCCCACACTTATCCCACCTCCTCCCTCCTGCTGTTCCCTTTCCTAGTCACTAATAATCCCTCATCTACGTGCATACCATTTCTTTTTATTTCCTTATTTATTTATTTATCATTATTATTCTTTTAAGATTCCACATATGAGAGAAAACATGTGATACTTGTCTGAGTCTGGTTTATTTCACTTAACATGAGGATCTCCAGTTCCATCCATTATTAAATAAAACTCATTCCTGTGAAAAAGATGATGAGATTATCTCAGAATGTATCTTAAGAAGATGAAATGAATCAAGCATTTCTCAGGCTAAGTTCAGTCTCAAAAGAGGTGATTATTCACAGCTTTGGAGTTTGATATTTTTGGTCCAGATATTTCAAGGCATCCTGGACCCACTTCTGTTTAGGATCAGCACAGATCACTTTGTTGGATTTGGTCTTGAAGCTGTGGGGAGAGAGCAAACGGTTAGGTTTCTCTTTAAAAATTCTTCCCATTCAACCCTAAACCTCCCAGAATCATTTGCCAGGGGGAGAAAAGGTTGCTGTTAGAGAGAAAAAGAGGGATGGAGGAAGGATAGAAGGACTCTGGGATCAGCTGCTGCCTGGGACAGCCCGATAGAGACAATTTCCCTCCTGACTCAAAGGAACTAGTGTGGCCTGAACAGGTTCCCATGCAGGGAGCTAGGAGTGCATGTTTTCTGTTGTGAAAATCCATGGATTGAATTATAGAGGTCAAACTATCTGAGTCTGTAACTCTGACTGCTCTTGACTCTGTGCCCTAGAAATGAGGTTTTGATCTGCAGGATGGTAAGCTGTATCCACTCACATCACAGCGTCCTGGGGACATTTGCTGCTGGTGAGTTTTCTGTAGCTCTCCAGTCGCTGGATGGGGATCTTCCTACTGGTCACAGAAAAGCAGCAGGCAGTCAGAACAGCAGCTGAATTTGGGAGGAAATGGACAGAAAGAATGCGTCACTCATGACATGTCAATATTTTTAGGCATGACTTTGCAAGGAAAGAAGGACATCAGGAGAAGGTAGGGCATGTCAGAGGTGAGGGTAGAATCTATTCCTCCTGAAGTCCTGTGCCTCTATCTTTGACATAGCATCCTCCCTCCTGCTCAGTGGGAGCCCATCACCTCTCACAAGTGCACAGAAAGGGCTTGGTCAGTGTGCCATACCCGCTCTCTGTCATTATGATGAACTTCACGGCTATGTGATGGTCATGGGACTGGTTACCAAATACTTTCTCTATCTGTTCTCTGCTTTATGGATAGAAGATAAACTTGCATTTCTTGACCGCTTTTATTTGATTGGAGCTATTAACTAGTCCTGACAAATAAGAGAGAAGACAAAGTGGCATGTGTCATTTCTGAGCCAGCAAATGTTGCCTAGAAAGCAACACAAGAGCTCTTCTCCTTTGTCACCATAACCAGTCTAGGATCCTAAGTATATAGTGCAGAAGCTCACACCCACACATTATAGATGTCGGGTATGAGTGATAAATTAACCCCTGATAATCTGATTAATTATGTTAGGCTATTGACAATTAGGTGGGCTGGGATTTAGCTCAGTTGGTAGAGCGTCACTCTGCAGTCTCTGAGGTCCCGAGTTCGATTTCCCCAACACTGCAAAACTGGGAGAAGGATGTGGCAATCCACTCCCGGGGCAATCCCAAAACAATCAGCCACTGAAAACCCTGAGGGTCACTATGAGTCAGATCGACTCGATGGCACCTAACAACACCACCACCACCACCTGAGGTGTAGTGTTTATGGGAGAAGGACCTGGCAATCCACTCCCAAGGCAATCCCGAAACAGTCAGCCATTGAAAACCCTATGAGGGTCACTATGAGTCAGATACTGACTGGACAGCACCTAACAACAACAACAACAACAACAACAACAACAACATTGACAATTAGGATTGTCACTACAGAATGCATTAGCTTATCGAGACTGATACATTCAGTAAAGGTAAGTCCTCAGAGGATGGGAAAATGAGGTATGGCAAAAATACCGACATATGTTCCCCAAACAGAGTCCAAAGGAGTCCCCTCAAGACAGAATCCTGAGACCCTTGTCCCTTTCTAACTACTGCTGCTGTCTTGGAGTCCAGCAAAAATTCGGGCCCTCCAACCAACAGATCCCTCCTCTTTTTCACCACTGTCAAAAATGCCCACCATACTGCACCTACACACCATGAGGGCACCTGGCTCTGCACTCAGCACCTGCCTTAATGCTCATGTCAGAGAGAAAGAGAGAGCATAGTCTGGCCTCAGTGGCTGGACCTCCAGTTTTGGCCTTTCTACTGACTGAATTCAAGGCTGGGGGTCCTTGTCCACTCAGAGTCCAGCTTTCCCATTTTTGATTGCAGGGGTTGCAGTGAGTCTCTGAAGACTCTTGCTGAGCTGGTGGTTCTGAGGGTGGGTGACTTTCCCCTTAGGGAAGGGTGCTCTTACCTGGATGAGCCATCAGCTGCAGGCTAAAAGTAGCTGTTATGAGCAGCAGACACAGAAGCACTGTAGAGACCTGCATGCTGGAGAGCAAGGGCAAGGGCTTCGGTGTGAAATTGTTGGTTTCTGGGTTGGTGTCAGCTTCTCTGTCCTTCTGGCTGTTCTGCCTGTTTTATGGGGAGCAGAGTGGGTGGGAGCTTCCATGGAAGCCCTTGCCTACACGGGGTCATGAAGAAGGATTGCTGATCATGCTCCAGCTCCTGGGAAGACAGCAAATCACAAGAGACACAAACTCGTGGGTGGGGCTTGAGACCTACTTCATCACCGGAGAGTGGAGAAGGAGGGGAGAGTGTGATTATGCAATATAGTTAAACATTTTGTAGCATGGAAAACAAGTAAGGAAGGGCATGGGGAGGTCAGTTGATTTAAGAACACTTCTTGATCCCTGTCTTCAGGATTTGAGAGGACATGAAAGGGTCCTAAACTTTCACCCCGATGCAGAGAAAACTCAGTCTCTGTGAAATTTATGAAAATCTCACTCTATGTTATGAAAATCTCACTCTGTGTTATGAAAATCTCACTCTGTGACCTAGTCCAGTGGTCACACAGAATCTTATTAACCTGTAATTTAGTGTCATGGGACGTCAAAACGAGATGATTTCTATTGATCTTGACTTCTTCGGCATTTTAAAACTATTTGCTTAGCTGCTAAAGCCCTCTTCCAAATGGAATCAAAACAAACTCTATACATCAGAGGCATTGGAATGGGGGGGGTCTGTTTGCAACAGAATGGGGTGTCCCCTATGCTCTCACACCCCAAGGATTCAAGGACAACATATTTGGAAAGTCAGCTTTTTAATTTGGCCTCACCCCCTAAGTTCACATTGCAGACCAGGTATCTGATGACTTGGAAACTTCAAAGAATAAGGGATATAAGAACCCATGCTTACTCTTTGAATATAACACTAGGCACTTAAACAGGAGAGAGGACACAGGGATGCAAGGTGTTTAATGAGGTTACTACAGTAAGTTACAGTCTTGAGGACTGGCCCAGCAGCACTGCAGCATGGTAAGGATGTTTCCTGGCTCTCCATGTACTTTCCCATTATCAATGTGATTCATCAGAAAAGGGAACATAGGCAGGACTCTGAGGATTCACCTTAGGTTAGTAGAAAACAGAACTGTGGTTAACTGGTGATGTCTCTCTTGTGGGCACAGGAGTAGAGAGTGCCCTTCCTGGATTACAAGGTCTCTAAGAACTCATCTAGAAAAATCGATTTGCAGTTACCTGAAAAGGGATCAAATAGGGGCCAGAACACCTGGTTGGTTGTCCCTGTTCTTTCTACTCAGTTCCAGGTAAGCTAGCCTAGTGGGGACAATGTACGCAAGGTGCCTGAGTTTGGGTTATGGCTCTGACAAACTTTGATGTCATGGACAGCTTACCTAACCACACTCTACTGGGTTAAAATGGGGATAACAATCACACCTGCCTTCAAGGATTGCTGTGGAAGCCAGGGGCAGTGGATCACACTTTAATCCCCATGACTTGGGAGGCAGAAGCAGGAGGATTATGAATAGGAGACCAGAGACAGCCTTTGTAACTTAGTAAGACCCTGTCTTAAGATAAAAAATAGAAAAATGGGCTGGGGCAGGGTGCAGCCCAGTGGCACCAGAGCATTTGCAAAATATGCATGAGGCCCTGGGTTCAATCCTCAACTAAGACACACACACACACACACACACACACACACACACACACACAAACACACACACACAAGGTTTATTGTGAAAATTAAATGAATCTATATATTAAGTGCTTAGAAGAGTGGACAACTTTCTATAGGTGCTCAGTAATTGGAAATTAATAGTTTTTATTATGAGGAAATGGGGCAGAGTTTTAGGCCAGGAGATGCTGCAAAGAGATTGTGAGTCTAGGCATATGGCTTCTTCCATATACTCTCCTAAATTTCCCACTACTTCTAGGTAAAGGCATGCCACCTTAGGGATGGCTTGCGAGAATGCCTGAGTTCCATATACGGGAGACTCAACATCTCAGAAATTGTGTCAACACAATAAATTTGGAATATTCTTGACCTCAAGAAATGCTTTGCAGATGTGATTAAGTGATTATGTATCTTTTGCAGGAATAATTTCATGGCTCAGTTGGGAGTTTGGAGGCCCAATCATCAAGTGATTTGCCATTTTTATATTTTTCTCTCTACGCTGTGGATTTTAATCCAGAATTCAGAAACCTCCAAGGGAATAAATAAAATAAATCTTGAGATATCCAAGTTCAGCAGCTGTATCATCCAGCTGTACTGCCTGCTGTCTCTAGCAAATAAAGGTAGCTGCTATGGCTTTCTTTTTCTCTGTCTTCCAACAGTGGCCAAGAAAGGATCCACCACTTTCCTGGTAAACCCCTGACTCGTAATCAGAGCCTGATGAATGGGGGACCTTGGTCAGGAATGACCCTGAGAGATGGGCAGGCAGTGTGTCCTCCACTAAGAAAACAAAATTTTGGCTTCCTCAGTATTTTTCAAACACTGATAAATGATCAGCAGGAAATGATCCCAGGAATCACGGGTGTTAGCTTTGATTTGTTTTGCTCCAGATTTCCTTCATTATGGCCAAGTCATGGGGTGGATGCCGCTTAGTGGTAGAGTGACTGCCTAGCATGCACAGAGCCCTGGGTTCCACCCTCAGCACTGCAAATGAAATTAAACAAAGACAAACTTGAAAGTGACATAGACATTTATTTTATGACAACCCTTTCTTAAAAGAGAAAAAGGAATAGAGAACTAAGGCTTGGAACCAATGACAGACTCCTAAAGGATACTCTGTTTTAGACAGAGTTGATCCTAAAGTTGCTCTGTCTGGATTGCCTGTCTTAGGAAATCCTTACCACATGGTAACTCTTGATTCTGTTTTCCCTTGTGCAGAACAGGACCAAGGAAATTCTGACTTCTGTCCTTCTCAAGGGTCACTAAGACCATATCTGTAGCTTCTTGTCTCTTTTGATGGAAAATTATCCCCAACTGTATGTCCGTATGAAAATTCTAACAATGTGTCTAGCAAGTTGTCACTAACAACACAAACCTATGCAGTCTATACAATGGATTGCATTATTTCATTTCACATAAGTTGGCCTATTTAATCTTCCTAAGAAACCTGGGAAGTACAGATTCTAATTAAATCCATCTTTAAAATGAGAAAATCAATAGAGATATTAAATATCTTCCTCTCTATAAAATCATTAATGAAAGTAAAGCTTGTTTCCCAGAGTTGCCTTGAAGAAAACCTGAGCCTTTTTTTAATTTGAAATATTCTTATTGTTACATGATCTCAGGTAATCATTTTGGGGCAATAGAAGCTCCTCTTCTGTTTGAAGGTGGAAAATTGAGGCACACAAAGCCATAGCCATTTCCCTGGTCCCCTTGGTCATGGTGATGTTGGCCTGCCCTTTAGTAACAGTAGCACCAATCTCAGTGGGCTCTCTGTACCACATATCTATTCGTTGTTCATATTACAGCTGGGTATTGGGTAAGCAACTTGCAAAAGTAGTTTGCAAATGTGACACAGAGATTCAGGTTATGTACAAACTGCAGGGGCCACCTGGAACATGTGACCTGCAAATTCACTGAGGCAAGTGGCTGGCTTAAAGAACCAGGCATGGAAGCAGTGCATGTCATGTCTGTTTGCATATCATTGACTTTAACTTGCCATGTGATTCCAGTATGACTGTCAAGACTGAGGAATGCAGAGCAGCATGTGAATGTTTGGCACGGATACTATGTTTTGCTTATTTCTCACACACAGAGAACAGAATCAATCCATCTCCAAGAGAGACAACTCAAGTGCCATAGAGGCATTGTTCCATTGTAAATGTACAGGATCAGTTGGTGGTGGCTGGTCCTCTCTGTCAAATGAGGATATGGATCTACCTTGTCCAGTAGCCATGTGCTCTACAAAGATAAGTTATTTATACCCAATATATTGAGTTTTAGAAGGACAGTGTATTTGCAGTCATTGCTCTTATTCATGAAGGGGAAGATGGTAAAACACCAGTGGCCAATGCTCAGAAGCAAACTTGCAGTCCTTCAGACAGATGCTCTAAAAGACCTCACTCTTGATTAGGCTTGGCTCTGCTGCCTGGGGAAGCTCTTCTGACTTATTTGGTCCTGGTCTCTGGTTGCCCTGGTGAGGCCTTTAATTTTCTATTCTTCCCCTTGGTCACCTCTAAAGTGTGTATTGAAGAGAGACCTCAAATATTGGGCCCAAGGCCAAAAGAATAGGCTCACACTATCTTTGTCAAGACTTGGCTCTTCATTGTTAAGGAATTCTGAGCTTACTTGTCTTCATGAAGGAAAAGGGCACCTTCCCTTCCTAACATTGCCTATCAGAGAGCCTTTGGAGATGAAATCTACATATTTATATTTTGTTTTTTCATTTTTAGTGTCTAAGTGATGTTGATGCCAATATAAGAGCTATTGCTCTTCTATATATCTTCATTTATGGAGACCTAGTCACATAAGTAACTAGCCCAAGTTTTCTAAATTTACTTAGGTTCTGTTAAGTTAGATCTAACTCATAGTGACCCTGAGTATAGCAGAAGGAAACACTACCCAACTCTATGCCATGTACATGATCTTTTTATGTGAGTCCATTGTTGCAGACAGTATATTTCTTCTAATTTTGAGTCATGCCACAGCACCAACTGGAGGTCTCAGGGGCTTTATTCCATTCCAATCATTAAAGTCAACTGTACTTTGAGAAGGCAACTCTTCCCCAGTCATTTCTTAAATGCCTTCCAGCCTGGAGGACTCATTTTCTGGTGCTATATTTGACAGTGTTTCTCTGCTATTCATAGGGTTTTCAATGGCTAATTGTTTTGGAAGTGGGCTACCAGGTCCTTCTCCTTAATTGATATTAGTCTAGAAGTTCAGCTGAAACCTGTCCACCGAGTGGCTTTACTGTTATCTGAAATACCAGTGGCATAGCTTTCAGCATCACAGCAGCATGCAAGCCCCCCTCAGCACAAGGGAACAGACATGTAGGGTTTAGTGCTATAACCAGTATGAATTTTGCATCCCATTGCCCTCAAGTTCACCATGATGGAGGAAAAGAAAGCTGAAAGTACAGGTTGTTTTAGGGACTAGGTCTGGCAGTGGTTTGTATGATTTTGGCCCACACCCAATTGGTTAGAATTCAGGCACATGGCTTCTCAGTAAATATAATTTACATTTGACAGCTCTACAGCCTTTTAAGACTGCTTGAGGCATTGTAGGTCTTGGCATTTGTTTTAATTTTGAATTGTCAGTGGTCTTTGTCTTTCTTTTTCTGCTTTTCTTTTTTCTTTCCTTTTTTTTTTTTTCCTTCTTGGCCCAGACTCACTCAGATTTTCATTGATAATATAATATAGTTCTCTAGATCTTAAGAGGGCTGGGATTTAGCTCAGTTGGTAGAGCACTGCGCTGCAGTCTCTGAGGTCCAGAGTTCAATTCCCAGCACCGCAAAAATGGGAGAAGGGCCTGGCAATCCACTCCCAAGGCAAT